>CABFWB010002574.1:46467-103128 GCA_902151455.1 Timema bartmani | reverse complement strand
GCAATAAGTTCAAAGACTAATGAGTTATTAAAATTTAAACAAACTCCTGCATTCTTCAGGAAAATAGCTTGGCACTTTTATCACATTCTTTTGTCATTTCTCTTGGCACTCAAAAGGTTAAATGTTGTTGGGGAATACTTTAGATCAGGGTTTTTATATTTAATGTTATTGGGGGATACTTTGATATTTTGATTGAACTATGCGCAGCGCTAGATTCGAGCATATCTCCTCTAGTTATGTTATAAAAGTTTATTTAAATGTTGTTAAATGCGACTTGGTCGCTAATTTTGAATATTGTTTAGAAGACATAAATATTAATGAACATATTACTCCTTGTTTTGTATATTGCATTCTATATAATCTTGGGCTCTGATTGCTAACTCTAAAGTTTACAATGTTTTCCTTTCTGAAGTTTATTTTATCAACTGAAAATAAATGAGCCGTGAGGCCAACGTTGCTTCAATGTCCTTTGTTTTGCATTACATTTAGCATTACCTTAACTCCCTCGATGTTATTTGTTGAATGCTCAACTTTTCAAATGTAAAGGTAGCATGGTAAGGACACTTGGGCTTGGTATTTTTGAGAGTAGAACAAATTAAGGTCCCTGGTGATAATCATTCTTTCATTCTTGTCACAACCTTTCCACTGTGGCTAGTATCTTGAACGTACGTCGCATGTACGTTCTAGTATGCTGAATGCTTAGTGAGAAGGGTTGAAAACAGATAGAGAAAAGAAGAAAATAGCGAGTTATATGGGAAACCAGGACGAATTAGATGCAAAAATGGAAAGATATGCTGGAATGGGAAGTTGAAGGAAGTATGGTGTTATACAGCCAAGTAAGAAAGAGGAGGAGAGAGAAAAGACAAGTTAGAATGATAGATAAAGAAGGAAGAATGTTGAAGACAGGAGAGGAAGAAAAGTAACTATGGAAGAGTTATTTTGAAAAAATTTTCAACCCAAAAGAGAAAAGGGATGAGAATGAATCAGAAAAGCAGGAAGAAATATCATATGAGGAGGAAAGAGGTCCAACATGTAAAGAGGTGGAGGAAGCATTAAAGAGGATGAAACAAATGAAAGCACCAGGTGTGGACGAACTGACTGTGGAAATGATAAGAGAAAGCAGGTGAAGAAGGTATACAATGGTTATAAAGGTTGCTGAGAGTGGTTTGGAAGGAGAACAAGTTATCGGAAGACTGAAAAAAGGGAGTTATAATACCTATTTTCCTTAAAGTAGACAAAAAGATGTGTACAAATTATAGGCGGATAACAGTGGTGTGCTACTGTACAAAAATATATAAGATACTGGAAAAGTGAATAAGAAATAAAATTAAAGAAAGGTGGAGAGAGGAACAGCATAGATTTAGGGAACAAAGGTCTATAATAGACTTAAATCTTTGCCAAACAAACTAAGACTTTATTTTATTCGAAACTAGCTTCACTGGTGACAGATTGTCCTGGTGCTAATATAGAGATCAGGGTTCAAATCCTGGTTGAGTTTATTGAGGGTAGGTTTTTTCATCAATGGTTTCTCACTCTTTCACACAAATGCGGGTATATTACCTCTAAAATGCTTCCTTCCTCATCCCTAGCCCATTAGAATTATTATCTCATTTAAGTATAACCTGTACAGGCAGTAAAATGCAGCGATTAAAAAAAAATATTCAAACTTTGATTCAACTTCAGGAATATTTTTAAATATTCGCTACGAACTGAAAAAACTGGCTTTGAACACCCCTAATCATTATATTATATTCTTATTTCCTCTTATGTAGATTATTTTTTCCAAGATTTGAATTCAGATTCGAAGGTAAATTGGGATTCGGATTAGTAAAATAGTTGATTCAACCCAGCTCTACAAAAAATTTTACAGTATATATTTGGGATGAGATCTCGATATTCATGGAATTGAGAAAATTTTAGATTCAAGACTCAAACTCTTTAAGAGGGTTTTTTTTCTAAGGAAAATTTGTTTTAAAACTTTAATATTGCTTATTGGTGGTTCAGAACCAATTATAGTGATAGGATCAACTCGACAACAAGAACCCAGACCAATAATTTAACACCTAACTGAAAATGTATGAATGTTTTATAAAAAATAATGATAACATTTAGTTACTATTTGTGTTTTCGAATATTCCACTATATTTATATTTTATATTATGTTCCTGATTTTTTCCTAGATTGAAATTCAGGATTCAAAGCTAAATTGGAGATTAAGATTCAGAAAATAGTGGATGCGACCCAACTCCAATAAATATATAAATATGATTACCTTGGAATAATTTAGATTTCTTGGATTTCTTCGTTTGTGCGGATCCAGGACTGTCTTCAGGTGACATTTTCAGCTGTCTCTTTTTCTTTTTCCTCGGCGTGGTTTCTGTCGAAGATGAGCCAAATATTGTTTCCGACAACCTTCTGGAGCCAGGCTTGGACGCTCTTGTTCTGACACGCTTAAGACTGCCAGACAGCGAGGGTTTATCAACCGGCGTTTCGGTTAGTTTCATATTAGGAGGAGCCCCCTCAGGTTCCAGCTTCAAGGGGTCTTCCTCTGTATCGACCTTAGTTTCCTCAATGCCAGCAAACATTTTCTCCAACTCTGTCTCCACCTCGATAAATGTCTTTGAGTCCTCTTTGGCGAGTGTACCGCCCTTGTTGCCAGGTTCACTCGCCAAGTTACAAAGCAAAGATTCAGGCTCGTCCAGTTGCTGATCGCTCTCAGATTTTCTGCGAGTTTTTTGATTAGGGACAGGGGTAGTCACATGAGGGAGGAAGGTAGAACTATCGCTGGATCGTCGTCGTCTCACCATGTCAGGTTTGCTGCTGCTAGTGATGATCTCCCTACACACAGTGTCCATACCTCGCGCGGATACCGGCTCTGCCGTAGTGGGCAGTGAGGGGCCTTCGTCTTCCTCATCTTCATCCTCTTCTTCCTCATCCTGTTTCCTGTCGTCCGGCTCCTTTTCAATGATAACACAATCCTCAGCATCATCTGGCTTAACAATGGTTTCTTTATCCTCCGGCTTGTCTATTTCTGTGTCGCTTGCGGTTTTCGAAACTCTAACAGGAGTGTCCAGTTTTCTCTTTCGTCGAGGTTTCCCATCCTCACTGAAGGAAGGGGACACCACATCCTCTTCTCGAACAGCACCTGGAGACTTAGGTCGAGAGAGGGCAGGGGACGGCGGTCCTGAGTCGCGCCAGCTCCCACTGTCCTCGTTGGCTGTCGCCGGGGAGACGATCACAGACGCAGCGACTGGAGTAACAACCGCAGTAGATTCTGGGGTGAGGGCAAACAACTTGGCTCCTCCGCTCTCTACAAGACTCTCCAAAATGGAGTCCACCTTTTTAACACGCTTTATTGACCCGCTCTTGGGGGACTGCACCGGGGATGTCATGGAGGGGGAAGGTACAGAGAGATTGTCCTCAGGATATCTACATATAGAGCTCACTCCTGAATCTTCTGTAGACGTCAGATTGATCACTTGTTTCAGTGTCTCTGGCCTGTCCTCCACAACTTTAGCCTCAAGGTCCATCTAGAATGGGGGGGCTGGTGGCCGGGACAGGTTTGGGCTTGTCGCGGGGGGGAGTCTGAGCGATGACACTGACATTTTCCGTTACAGGACTACAAGCAGGGGGGCTGCTGTCAGAGTTCACTTCCCCATTTAATGGAGTGATGATGGTACCATTTCTTACACCTGCGTGTTCAGATGATGCTGTCTGCTGCTTATCTGTCCTTGTTAGGGGGAGTGGTCCAACCTAAGTAAAAATGAAAGGTCCAAGTATTAGCATTCCAGAAGCAGGGGTTAGAGTTAAACATAAATATAAACAAATAATATTGATGGTTTGAACAATAAAGTTCCTTCGAGACTGCATAATAATTAATACTCAGAAAGAATTATAACGTATTTATCTGAATCTAAGAAGAGTTTTTTTCCTAAATTTGTAGCTTCAAAATCTAGGGGTCGTCTTAAAATCGCAGACTAAGGAATGGGTTAGGCCTACATCAAAAGGTAACATTTTACATATTTATTTAATATCAATACAATAGTGCAGAGCTGCCATTTTTAGAGATTTTATCCATTTTCCCGGATGTTAAAGGTATAACACAGATCACAGAATATTTGGTTAATTTCACATATTTTTAGGCTATTTTTTAGGTTATCGTTAAAAATAACTACCCAGTTGTGGCCCGATAAGATACCCGATAACCATAGTAACGACTGGTATCACAATAATCATACTATACGCTAAAAATCTCGATACCACTCTTTAGTAATTAACACAGTCAACTTCACAAATGGATTGTGGCAAGTGATGGGCATAACCGAGTTGAATATTATTTCATTGTGCTGTTTTTTATTACTTTCAAATTACTTCACTACAATATTAAAAATTCAGCCATTCACAATAATCAAAATAGATTTATAAACAAATAATGAATTATCAAATTGTTAGGTATTTAAGTCCAAGACTTTGCCTACATAGTTAGCGTTCGTCAAGTAATGCGTGATGAGAAAACTCTAATCAATTCTAAACAAACAATCGATAATACACAGAGTTTACTAGACAATTTTAGCAATGCCAAACTTGAGTTTTAATTTGTGAAACTCTACAAAATATCTATCTTTTGAATAACATCAAGTAAATTATTACCTTTGATTAGATGTTCCTAGATCATCGGTTTTGAAATAAGAATAAAGATGCTTGTTTAACTATCACAAATTTTTTATGCTTGGCTGTCATGGCAGCTGACTTTTACGGTAATTCATAGCAGACATGTTTATCGGTTAGATTTTTTGTAGCATGTGAACTATGATTATCTTTTCTTTATAAAAGCAACAATTTGTTGTCTATTTGTCTTTTAATTTCTTCCTATATCTCTACACTTTATACTATTTTCTTTTCTATTTATCAATTTGAAAGTTAAAGTGTCACGTTTTAGAAGCTAGCGTGTTAATAGCCGAGTCCAATGTTTGTATTCAGGAGGAGTAGGGTATGTTTGAGATTCGGATTTTCACTAAAGATTATCATTTGCCATAGTAGAAATTAGCTTCTCATTGGTTTTATGAAACTTTTTCAGTATTAATCTTCTTATGCAAAAGCAATATTTGTGACAAAAAGTAAATTCCTTAGCAATTTTGCAACCCTAACTAAATTTTAAGTTAACATAGGTGTTTTGTTTTATAAATAAAAAACAATTTGTTAACATTACTAAATAAGTCTACCATAATAATTATTTTCTTCATTCATGATAAAATAAATACCACTTACAAAAAATGTATCCAGAACCACTGAAAAACTGGGGGTCGTCTTGGATTCGGGTAATACGGTAAATCATAAGGGTGTGTGAAGCTTTGAAACTTTGATTTGGCTTCGACTTTGCCTTGAAAACAGGTTTGGCTTTGACAATTATGAATCTTTGTCAATAAAAATATTGACAGTTAAAATAAACCATTTTTTATAAGCATATGAAAAAAAATCTGAATTAATTTAATTTAATTATATGTTGTGATAGAGAGTAATTTGATTTAAAAGATTACATTTCATATATTTGATTTGAGTTTGCTTCAAATTGAAAAAATGGACTTAGAGCACCCCTATTACTCGAGTATAGTTACATGGTGATAGTGATCATTTCGACAGTCAGGTCAAGGGGATGGAAACATATTGGGAAATCCGTTGGGGGGTCTGTACCGTAAAAAGGAGCCCGGGACCATTAAATTGTGGAGATAGTTATATTTCTGCTCAGTTTACCAACAATTCGGGAGAGATGGCAGCTGTGTAATATGTATATACTAGGGATGGGACTCTTGAATCCTCAAGGATATTCAAGATTTGAAAAAATTTCGGATTCAAGACTCAAATCCTTTTTAAAAAAAATTTAAAAAAATTTCAAGTGAGATTTGATTCAGAGCTCTAATACTGCTTATTAGTGGTTCAGAACCATTTATAATTATAGGATGAACTTAACAACCAGGCCCCAGACCAGTCATCTACCATTTAACTGAATGTATGAGTGTGTTAATTAATCTATTATAAGAACAAATGTTAACATTTATATTTTCTATGATCCTAATATATTTATACATCCTCTTATGTTCATAATTTTATTTACAATTCTAATTTGAAGGTAAATTGAAGATTCGGATTCGATCCAACTCTAGTATACATATAAGTAGGAAATTAATGTTGACAAGTGAGAAATTACAAGTGTCTCTAACTCCCAACTAGGATGTGGTCCGAGTGTTAACCTGCTGTGGTATCCTGGCGTAAGCATCCCCGCCAGCCGATGAGAGATCCACAGACTCCTGTTGGCCCCGGTAAGAGGTGGCCTGAGCTGCAGCAGCCGCCGCCGCCCTGTTCATATCTTGATTGACCAGCATTTGCAGACTGAACAAGGGGTTTCCCTGCCCCCCGTGGGACGAGGGAGGAGGAACGGGTTTGCTCCAGGTGCCAGGAGACAACCGGTCCGCTGAACTGCTCATGTGGGCGTGCTGTGGGGGTCCCTGCATAGCCCCACGCACTCCGGGACCCACCAGTGAGGGGTGAGGGGCCGGGTAGTAACCGGGGGCCTGGGTGGGGGCGGCCCCAGGGTGCATTCCCATACCTGGAACTGAGCATTCTGTTCTTCTATTTGAGGAGCTCATGGGAACAACTCTACAAGAGGTTAATCAACTTCATCTAATACAGCACATTTGGAAGTGAATTCCAATCCCTGGAGCCGAGAATGAACAATTATGACTCGATACACTTGACAGATAGCGGCAATAATAGAAAGGTCTAGGCTGTCAACTTCTAATAGATATATTCCCCAGTAAGAAAACTTATTACCATAGTGAGCCAAAAATAAGCCACACTTTTTACCTAAAAACAGCCTTTATAAAACCTTAGATTGGTCTATAATCACACCCTTAAAAATACTTAACAAATGTTGTACCTTTGAGGAATGCATGTAGTTATATCAAAATAGTTCATTATCACCACAATAGATGGTGCTCCTAACTGCTTAGCTTCAAAAATGGTGACTAAAAATAAATGGACCTTGACTGAAATAATTATTTATTTATTTAACTTAAAAGTCAAAATGGCTGACAGAATGAAAGTTAAACCTCCTATATCTGCTAGAAACGTGTAATTCTATAGCCTGTCTTTCTTTGTGTTTTTTCAATGTGTATCTTCTATTGATAAAGGAACATCTTAGAAAATTCAAACTATGTGTGATGTGTAATTTGGTGAAGTGGTTTGAGAAGAGAAGAAATGAATAGAAAAGTGTGTGTTTTTCTACCTAGGCCTAACCTTACTTTCCTTTTAGATTGGCTTCCTTCACTATCAATTACTTTACATTATTGTACAGTGTTTATATACTGTCTTACTATACATTTCCAAGCCATTAGGCAACAATTCATTTTATTATAATTAGCAGCAGTAGTAGTAGTAGTAGTAGTAGTAGTAGTAGTAGTAGTAGTAGTAGCAGTAGTGGTAGCAGTAGCAGTAGTCTGCCAATATTGTATTATATAACTATAAAAAAAACCATTTTCCACATAAGTATTCATGACTCAGCTTACACAAAAATTATCATCACGCTTCACCACTGTCTACATAAAGAATGAGGATTTAAGATGACGTACTTAAACATATGTCGGGGGATTGGGTGGTAGCAATAGTTTTCTTCAGGAAGGCAGGTGATTGATTACCTTTTTGTCTAATGGCAACAATGTAAAAAAAAATGTGAACCGTGTTCTTTCCATTGTAAATTCCATAATGTGTTTGTCCTCTTTTGTACGTTTCTATGACAACATTAATAAGGTGTTTTTTTTAACTTATCAAATATTGTCAACTTTGTGATTTGTCACAATTATTATAATAGACTTAAATGTTAATATCGATCAAATCAACGCACTCGAGGATTGTTTGGTAGGAAGTGGACTGTATAGTTTTGTATCACATAACCACAGAATGTTTATTTTATACGACCCACGAAGAATACGGGACGGAATCCAAAACAAGACTGGGCTGCCCGCGACCGGAAATACCACAGCGAGCGATAAAACGTTAGAAAAAAGGAGGCCCACAACAGACGCCAAAACAAGTTTCTTGGCGCCAAAACAACAAAGTAAACATAGTTCAATATAAAACAAAATAAAAGCAATACACATATACAAGCCCCAAACAAGGATCACAAATCCCTTGTATCCTCCCTGATAATTCCTCACTTTGTAAGTCTTCAACCAGGATTTGAACACAAGCACCACTGAAGATGTTTGGAGAATGCGAGGTCAGCACTCAAGACACACACTTAAAGAGATTTTGGCCGCAGGAGGGCCCAGTGCTTGTGTGTTGATTAAACTCACCCTGCTGTCCCCAGGAAGGGGGTCCCTGACGACCAGGGTGGAACTGCCCTCCTGACATGGTGGCAGGAGGAGTGTGCGCGGGGGATGGGGTACCAGAGGGGGAACCGCTCAGCACCTGACCCGGGCCCCCTGACACAGGACTATATTCAGCTGATTGCTGCTGGCTCCAAGGCTGAGGGCCAGGGTAGCTCCCATGTTGCCCTGAAATACCAACAATATTACAATCAACCATCAACTGGGGAGAAAGTACAGCACAATTCTTTTCAAAAGTCCTACCATAATCTTACTATATATTTATAGATAATTTATAGTAGAATTCTGGTAGGTAAAGGGGCTTTAAAGATGGTTATTTGTAAGAAAATTGGGCTATACTTAGGTCATTTAAGGGAGCTCTATTCACTACCATTAGAGGCACAAAATAACAACAGTTTCAAATAAAAGTGATAGCATATTGAGTTAAAAATAAAAGATATTTTAGCATTCTAATTTTAATGAAATAACATGAGGTAGCATCTTAAGTTATGGCACTCTAAACTAAATTTTAGCCAACTTTAATCTTATGAGTTATAAATATAAAGCTTACTGCACTTGTACATTGAATTTTAGCAGCCTACTACTATCCTAAAGGTTTTCTTTATTTCTACCGGTCCTCCGGTCGTCGGGACCAATGTATCGACTTAAAATCCTCTGCATAAACACTTCTCATAGATTAGGATACGCACATTGTATTGAATTATTACTGCCCGAGTGTCAGTTTATGAAATGATATGGTTAATAACAATAGAACCAAACCAATTGTTATACTTTTTTTTAACACCATGTCTTACTACCCATTCTGGTTTTACACTTATATACTAATTATTATAATGGTTCTAGAGATTAGGAAGGCTATATTTAAAGGAGGTGTACCCACATTTGTGTGGAGGAAGAGTGTAAAACTATTTTGGTAAAACCAGCCTCAGTACAACCAAACGAGATTCGAACCTTGATCTCCCCATCATCAGCAGTCTAGCCTACTGCGAGAGAAGCCTGCCCCCAAAGCGGGTGTTATAGCTTCTTGTTATGTTCTATGAAGGTTGACAGAGACAGTATCTATACCCATTAAAAAACAAATGTCTTCATGTCAGGTCCGAGGATTATTAGATTTGCTTCAAAAACAATTCTATTTTGTGTGTAAAAACTTGTTTGCATACCTATTATAGCATTTTCAAACATCACATACTAAATCTAAGGTTGTAGTTTGAAAAAAATATTATTTTAAAATTATAGTTCACAAAATTTTTCTATTGTTAGTGATGTGATTTTCCAGTGCCTATGGTTATAATTTTCTTTCAAATAAAACTCTTGAGACATTAAATCGTCAATGTTGGCATCATTTTGTTGTACTAGCTTTACCCGACATCCACATCAGTGAAGAATCAGTGAGGAAGGCTGTAATAAGCAGGAAAAGAAATGGGTATTTCCTCCAAGCCAGCGGTTTCCAAACTTTTCAAATGGCGTACCACCTCAACACTTTCTGTAATTTGGATTATCACCAAAATCATGCTGAATATCTAATATTTCAGTACGTTTTTATTGGTACTCTACAAAGTACACAGCTGTTTGAGCTTGAATTAGTGTTACCACCCCTCCAACCACTTTTTAAATCTGTTTTAACTTTGGTGGGACTTAACGAGGCCCTATCTTTTTACTACTTAAATTTGTTGTTTTTGTTTGGCTTATCACGGTTTACCATCAGCAATAATTTAATATACTAGTGGAAGTATGTATACCACAGTTGAGAAACCACTGCTCTGGGCTATAAGAACTTAAATTTTCTCAAAAAAATGTTTGGATAGCTCACACCTTATTAAAGAGTAGAAATGTAAATAGATATACCATCTTTTGAAAATAAGAATTTTTTTAGAGATACATTTGAACAAATACTACTTTTAGCTCTACATTCTAGTATCAGTATTGGCATTCAACTTGCTCTCAGACCCAAGAAATTAGATAAGAAATGCTTTAAAGGAAATGCACCAGCATTCATCTAAAAGATGATTGAAAATCACATCACCTTTTTGGGATGCCAGGTCATATGGTTAATTAAATCTTGGATTTCCTGATCAAATTCTGGTTTGAACGCCCCGTGTTCATCCCAGTCTGCAAACGATAAAGTGCACGCAGAAAAACAAGTAAAGTGGACTGTATGCAAAATTATATTGCATGATGAGCTTAACTTTTTCCAATAATACTTTGTCGATGACGATGAGGACTACCTTGCAAGGTGTGGGTTAAAGCAGGAAGGAAAGGTAAAAAAGGGAGTTGTTTCGATGGCACTTTCTTGAATTAGCACTGTTTAATTGGCATGTAACGCCCGATCCATGACCAATGTGGCATAAAAGCACAACACAAACTTGGCACTATGACGACTGGATCCACACTGGTCCAAAAACAAAGACCTTCTCTCCTTTTCCCGTCTAACTACCAAAACGGAGGGAGACCATTTAAAAATGGCGGGACACTAACCAAAACCAGGGGAAACATTCGAAGAACATGAAATAAATACACAACTAACATAAATAAGGAATCGCATGAATGAAAATAAGCTAAACAAAAATATTCCAAAGGTATTTTATACACAGTCGGACATCCATATATCAAAGCCGATGGTTTAAGTCCATGAAATACAATGTCAGGAACCTTTTCGGTGAGTAGAGTACCCAAAAGTATTGTGTTAAGCTCGGCCAAAATTTCTTTTTTAAGAGACTTAGGGGGCTGAACCTGATTTATAGAGGAAGGCTACTTGAGGAAAGGGGGGAGAGGCACGTGGAGACAATACCTCCCAGCTAGACGACCTGTCAGCGTTGCAATGATCTTCACCAAACATTTCCTTCTTCCTCATGTGACATCTCCATTCTATTTTTTCTCATATCATAGTCATTACGAGGGGAAAATCCTGATTCATCTTGAAAAAAAATTCAATATATATATTTTAAGGGTCTGCGAGTTTGGGTTTTTTCATTCGAGTTGAGTATTTCTAAAAGATCCCGAGTTCGAGTCGAGTTTGAATATATTCATAATTTTAAAATGTAAAGAGTATATATTTGTTTATTTTAAATGTAAATAGGTATCACATCTTTAAAATTTCAGCTTTAAAAAATAAACGGAAATTTCGGCTTTTAAATTATATAACACCTGAAAAAACACAATTTAAAAATAAGAACACTAAAAAAAATATAGGGCCTAATAGAAAAAATAATTAAGATGGTTTCAACACTCAGGTCTTTAAGGACATTAAAATTACACTAACAATTATATAAAAAAGTAATAAAACGAATAAATGCATGATGGCTTGTAAATGTACAATAAGATTGTGTAGAAACAAAGCACAATAATGTAAGGTAAGTGATAGTAAAGGAAGTCAATCTTAAAGGAGAGTTAGGTTAGACCTAGATAGAAACACACACTTCTCTCTTCATTTCTTCAAACACTTTTACACCTCCCACTTCTTCAAAACTTCCACAGTAGCACATTGTTTTGAATTTTCAAAAATATTACTTTTTCAGTAATGTCTCTTCATATGAAAAATAAATATTTCCGAAAATTCAAAGCAATGTGCAACTGTGGACGTTTGAGAAAGTGGGACATGTAAAAGTGTAAGAAGAAATAGAGAAATGTGTTTGTTTATATCCAGACTTAACCTAACTATCCTTTCAGGTTGACTTCCTTCACCATCACTTTACATTATTGTAGAGTGTTTCTACACTGTTTGGATAAAAAGTTTTTAAAATTGACGTTTTATTAAGCTAATATTTTCCCAAAATATGCTTCAGTAACTTAATTTATCCCATAAGAAAACGTAAGAATCATAAAAAGTTAGAAATTTGAAATGTTTGTATTTTATTTATAATTCCCTAGTGTAATTGTGCACTATCACGTCTTCTGTTCCATTTCCATTCCTCTATGCACAGTTGCACATGTCTGTTGAACAGGCTCTCGTTATACATTATTTTATTGAGAAATTTACTTTAATTCCATTTTTTATGCTTATAAAAGTTGATGCTCATACTTAGAAATTATAAATAATATGACTAAAATAATATTTTTGTAAACAATATCAAATAGTAAATGCTTTTTTAATATAAATGTGGTAAGTTTGGTAAAATATGTATTACAATAAATAAGATCAACATTGATTTTAGACACCAGATTTTCCAGAATCACTATGTTTTTCCATCGACTATGTATATGAATTTTAAGTATATTACAAACAAAATACTATGACCACAACTTAATGCAATAATATTTGTAAACATATACACATTCTGAAATTGTGTCACTCTATAAAGGGGTTAAAGGATTTCAGCCTAANGGGTTATACGCACTTACGCTAATGTGTAATGGTAGGGTGATTGTGAGATGAAATGGAGGACCTACAGTTTAACGTGGAATCCGAACCACGGTGGAGGCCTGGCATTCCTCACATTCACAAGTTGTGATTAATACACATCTTGTCAGAGGTGAAGGAAGGGTTTGGCAATCAGATAAATCTGTGCCGGGACCGAGGATTGAACCCCGGACCTCCAGTACAGAAGTCTGACACCTTACCCCTAGACCAGGCCCAACGCCTCAACAATATTATCCACACCAGCTTCAGTGGCTGTATGGTCTAAGGCATCACTCTTACACTAAACTAGACAGCCAATAATGCGGAGATCAGGGTTAAATCCCGGTTGAGTGTACTGAGGGTGGTTTTCCACTGTCCCTCCACAAAAATGTGAGTAAACTTCCTCTAAATTAAACCTTCCTCCTCCCCAACACATTAGAGTAATTCTTAAGCCGCGGTGTTAAAAAAAAATTCCACGTTCAAAGTCAATACATTTTACATCCATTACTGTTTCCAGCCTGTGGTCCACGTCAGTTTTTTATTCAAGCTATATATTTTCCACTAACGGCTGGCTAGCTTCATATGCCTTTTAATCTAACTTAAGACTAGGAACGACACAACATCCAGTCCCCAGTCGTTAATTCATCACTGTAAAAGGGTAAACCCACATTTCACCAATGATAAATTCAAACTCGATACATACGATGGCTAAAGGACGTTTAATGTTGGACTGACCAGGTGAAAGGGAGCCATAGTGACCTGGCGACACGGCGGCCGGGTACCGTCCTTGGGAGTTGTTGTAATTCATGCCATGGTATACCAACGGCGTAGCAGTGAATTAGTCTGAGATCGCAGCGAGGGGGGTGAGAGGGCAAATCCCTTTTCTTCTCCACCTCTAAGGTATAGCCAACTGTTAAACACAACACAACCATATATTACAAGAATAGTGATCTAAAATGCTTCACACAATTATTGTTTATTATTATCTGACAGGCATTTTTAAGTTTTGTGATACTAGGAGTGTGCGAAGCTTCTAAATGTCAAAGTCAAAAGTCTTGTCTCCTCTGCTTCGACATCAACAATAAACTTTGCATCTGTGAAACATTTCAAAGAAACAAGAAAACTTCCATTTTTTACTAAAGAAAATTTAATATCTCACTAAATATGACATATTTCTAACACATGATAATATTTACAGCAACTAAACATTATTTTAACACCCACCAATTAGTGATTAAATCACATCTATAATGTAAGCAAAAATACATTCAGAAATATCAGTATTAAAGAATATAGTGTGCTTTGCAGTTTTCTCTATACATAGATGCACTTAATGGATTATTTAAAGATTGAAAGTAGTGCTATATGACAGTAACAAAAACATTATCTCTGACTGCTTCGCATTTAAAAAAGTGACTTTTGCACACGCCTATGTGATACTACAGCATTTAAAAAACTTTAACAATCTACCTTCTTTCTAGGCAGCTATTCTACGCCCTTGAACCATCAGATGATAAAATAAGCTTTTTTTTTGCACCGTGCCTTACTGTCCGTTTGAGTTGTATGTACTAATTATACTAATATTTTAGGAATTCAGAAGGTTGAATTTATAGGAAGTGTAGCCGCATTTGTGTGGAGATTAGTAAACTATTTAGGAAAAATCCCCCTTGGTACACTAGACCGGGATCGAACCTTTATCTTCCCATCTTCGCAGTCTCTATTGCGAAAGTAGCACCAAAGACCAAAGATGCTTATTAATGTCTTAAATAACTGTCAAAACATCTTAGGTTTTGAAGTAATTTTAAAACATGTCAAAGGGCAAATTGCTGCTACATAAAATATAGAATTTTTAAGAAACATAGTGTAGTGATTAGCTTTGAGTTTTTTCTGAGCATCAATGTTTTTTAAGGAATTTACATTTCAGTCACTAAAGCAGAATTCAAGTGAAATGTCTTTAATGGCTAGAGATGAATCCTTAAATTTCTTGAAACCCTTGAACCTGTATGGGTACTAAGGGGATTCTAAGTAGTTATTATTATTATTATTATTATTAGCACCGCGTCTTACTACCCGTTCGGGTTATACGCACTTACGCTAATGTGCAATGGTAGGGTGATTGTGAGATGAAATGGAGGACCTACAGTTTAACGTGGAATCCGAACCACGGTAGAGGCCTGGCATTCCTCACATTCACAAGTTGTGATTAATACACATCTTGTCAGAGGTGAAGGAAGGGTTTGGAAATCAGATAAATCTGTGCCGGGACCGAAAATTGAACTCCGGACCCTCAGCACAGAAGTCTGACACCTTACCCCTAGACCACCAGGTCACCTTCTAAGTAGTTAAATTGAAGTTTTAGAAAAACATTGTTTTCTAACTATAAATCTGATTTGTTTAGTAGTTATTGCAATGTTTATTAGTAATTTATCTCCACATAATTATCAAACAAACTTGACAACAAGACCTCGCACTATTAAGTTTAACAATCAACTGGGTGTGAATTTACATTATACCCAAAAATGTTAACTAATGCAAACAAAATCATAATAAAGGATCAAAAAAAAATTACACCAAGGTGGTAAATTACTTTTCTTTTAGTCATCTTTTTTTTAGATTTTTACTTAAGATTCAGAATTCATTGGCAATATGAGGATTCAGATTAGAGAAAAAGTGGATCCAACCTAACTATTATTTACATAAACTTTAAGGACGCATTCAAAATATTTAGTTAATCTTTTAGTGTGTTCACTCTGGTCCAATCCGACCAGTGATGATGACCATGATGTTTTGAGTGTCCTCAAGAATAACCACCTTCAGCGTGCTATGGTTGAGATCAAATCAGAATTCGCAACACTTTTGTGGCCAAGTTTCACAGTTTACTACCTTCATTAAGATTGTGAAACTTCCACATTACTTAGCAAACTTGTCAACCATTATTTAGTTATTAAAATGCTTTACAAATGTTGACTAATACCTTAGTTCACATGGACAAATTGATGGTTGACATAATTGTGCTGGTGTTCACGCCGTTGAGTAGAAACACACTAGCGATTGACAGTAGAGTACCGTCAAAACAATCATCCAGTCCTGCAAGTTGTCGGATGTTGTTCTTACAACGCCTGGATACACAACCATGACAATAATCAGGACATATTGTGGTCAGTGAGGTGCTAGATACTATGTCATAAATACCTTGACAAAGCTAATGCAGGGATCATGATCAATGAACCAAATTTTATTTTATCTGAATGTAATTATTTATTTTGGCAACGTTAAGGTGCTACACTTAACCAGGTTTCAAAATGATTCATAATTTATTAATACAAAATAAGTAACTAAGTGTTCACTTAACATTCACGTTACATAAATGGGTCATTCCATGTCAAGTCAACAAGGTCCTCAACCTCACATTTTTTAATTTTTTTTAAATTTGGCATAGTGAAAGAACCACTTGAGATATATGCCTATGTAAAATTTCATGTCCATATCTTTTTTATTTATGAAGTTACAGAGGTGCAAAATTTGCGATTTCGACCAATTTTGTCACCAGCTTGTTAACTTTAACATTGAATATTTCAGTAACCTGGGCACCTAAAGAAGCGATTCAAGTGTTTTTGGAAAGGCCTTGAATAGCTCTTTCATATGAGATTTTAATTGGCTGTATTAAAAAAAGGATATAAAAAAATCTTTATAATCAATAATTTGGCGGCCATTTTCTCAAAAACGGGTTTTTTTTCCTCCTTCAAAAAAATATATGTTGTATATATACTATTGCTTAGTAGCTATGAAACATTTGAAGATGGGATGCAAATGGGTTCAGGAGTTATGTTAGATTCAGTAAAACAGGAATTTCCATTTACATTAATTTCCTTACGTCACACAAGTTTGCTTTATTGTTCCTTGAAGCTAATTGACAAGAAAACTTAAATATTATTTAAATGTAATATTAATTAAATCTACAAATATATTACCAGTACTAAAAATAATAAACATACCTGAAATTTTTACACTTTTAAACACATAGGCATATTAGTTTTTTTTTATATGTATACAGTTGACTGTGAACGGCTGAAGCTTCCTGTTTTGTCTAAACATATGTTCTACTAGTTGCGGTCAGGGGGTCAACTTTTGTAAGAACTGATGACACATGCACTACTAAAATGTCAGGAACTTGTACGTAAACAAATGATGGAGCTGGTCCATGTGTCCACCAGTGTCCATTATATGCGCAAGTAACAAATCCATGTATTTCATCCATTTCTAGCTGTACTTTGACTTGCGCGATTCTTTCAAGTTTTGACTCCTCTACTGAAGAATAAACCTTTATCAGTTTCCCTGATTGCAATTGAATGACACAGTGAATCTTCTGTGTTCCAGGAATGTATCTAGAGTTTGCAAATCTCTTCTGCAAAAATATTTGTACATTTTCATATTCTTCTATTATCACAAACATGAATGTTATTCCTTCTATATTGTGACTTGCCCATTCATATAACTGTCTTAGTGTCATTATTTGCTTTGTGCAGGGCTTTTATAAACTGGCTCTAGCAACAAGACGCTTTACAGTTCCCCCTACACCATCACAAGCATTTTTACCATGTTATGTGGCAAAGAAGTGCCACTCTGCTTTGCATCAAAAGTATTGGTGATGTAAACTCAAATTTGTAAAGTTCTTGCGATTTTTATACTGTGATGCTGCCCCATCTGAAAGATATGTGATTTTTTCTGGGGGAGAAAAAGTAGTGTTAAGGAATTTGATTAGCTTTCTTTGAAATGTATAAACTGCTGTTGTATCATGCTGAGGACACTCGGAGATTATCACAAAACTTGCGTGTTTAACAGTGTGCGGTTCTTCTGATGAGTTTAAATAATAAATAACAAATGGATGAATTGTGGATTGTGCATTGTTCCAATGGAACCCTTGTATTGAGTCCTGAAGAACAAATTAGTAATTTTCTGAAAAGTCACAAATCACTAAATACTCAGCCTTTTTCAAAGATTTTTTTTTCTCAGAAAAAAATTAGCTTGCTCTTTAGCAATGAAAGAATGACTAAGAAGACTTTTAAGTTTTTCAAATAGGGAATCCAAGAATTCATCCACCGGTTTTGAAACGGTTTCCAAGTTTGACCAAGTTTGACCGGTCCACTGTGACCCATTGCTTGTATGTTATGTCAACAAAGTTACTGTCATAAATATTTTCAAACTTTTTGCGTAATTCACTATACCCTGGACAATATTAACATTTTCCGAAGTAGCACTTTGGTGAAGGCGGATTACAAATTACTCTGGATAAACAATCTTTGTAATCAGAAATTGGCATATCTTCTTATGCAGTCAGTTCCTTGATCCTGCAGCCACTGATCATAAGCTTCACATTCTGGTGATGTGTACATACACACACACTGTCTGTACCACTTGATCCTGAGAATATATATTTCTTAGGTCGTAGATCAGCAAATTTGGAGAATCCCTCGGTAATTTCTGGATGATTATCTTTGAACAGCATGTAAGCCTCTTTAAGTGTATATAGTAGGAGTCTTTTTTGAACATGAGACCTATTCCCATCTTTTTTCATTGAAACAAAATCTTTTCTCCCAGGCATAATTCTGCTAACAGCATCATCACAATAAAATTGTTCAATAATGTTCAAATTTTCTCTAGGTAAGCTTTTTCCTAGTTTTGGAGTAGGTGATGACATAACACCTTTTTCTTTCACAAGCGCTCTTGCCTTTCTTGCCATGTAATTTGTTACTCCAAACTCCTGCTGAATTTTACCCAAACTCCAACTTTTAGGTAACACTGTTAGTATCTGGACGTTAATATTTCTATCTGATGTTGATGTAAACTTTTCTTTCGGCTGGCTTATCATCACACTCTCTGCACTGACAGTGACTGATATTGAAGCTTCTTCGCTTGGACTCACTTGTGTAAAAATTGTACTCTTAATAGTTTCATTCACTTTCTGCAGTTTCTTTGTACAGTAATTAGTTTCCGAAAGACGTTTCTTCTTGATTGGTGTACAGCCCAAAGTAACTAAACTATAATTTAATGATTTAATAGCTGTATGTTTAGTAAATGCTAGAACATCACAACTGTCTTCTGAATCTTCAGACTGGATGTATTCAGCTACTCACCTAAGGGGGAAACGTGGAGGGGGAGTTTAAGGTGAAACATTGGGAGCCAGTGACTCATTGTCTTTGTGCTATCAACAGTTATTTGTTATGTCCAGCTAATTTAGGGATAGAGATTCTAAATACAATACCATCTTTTATGCTGCATGGAATGAGGGTTGGGGAGAGTGAGTAGCTTATCAACACTTCAGTCAGTTGTTGGTTAGTCAGCCAAAGAGAAGATATTAGAGGGGTGTCACACCTTGTGTCGAAATAACATTTTAGGGGTTTCTAGATAACATTTTAGGGGTATAAAGCCTATGACATGTATATCGTGGCCTTGAGAATGTATCAAGTATGACGTGAACTAGGCAAAAGAGTGAGAAATCTGACGTGGCCCTGGGAAGTGACTTTTGACGTGGCATTGGGAATCGTATATCACAGTGGAAAGGTAGGTGGAACCCTTTTTTACTGAATCTAACATAACTCCTGAACCCATTTGCATCCCATCTTCAAATGTTTCATAGCTACTAAGCAATAGTATATATACAACATATATTCTTTTTGAAGGGGGAAAAAAACCCGTTTTTGAGAAAATGGCCGCCAAAATATTGATTATAAAGATTTTTTTATATCCTTTTTTTAATACAGCCAATTAAAATCTCATATGAAAGAGCTATTCAAGGCCTTTCCAAAAACACTTGAATCACTTCTATAGGTGCCCAGGTTACTGAAATATTCAATCTTAAAGTTAACAAGATGGTGACAAAATTGGTCGAAATCGCAAATTTTGCACCCCTATAACTTCACAAATAAAAAAGATATTGACCTGAAATTTTTTATAGTCACATATCTCAGGTGTTTCTTTCATTATACCAAATTTGAAAAAAATCAAAAAATGTAAGGTTGAAAAGTGCCTCTACATTGGTTGATTTGACATGGAACGCCCCAAATGTGTCTACACACAAACAAAACACAGCTAGTGAATTTAATTAAACTGTTAAGAGAGAAAAAAAAAAGATTAGCACTGTGTCTTACTATCTATTCAGGTTTTACGCTAATGTACTAATTAGTCTAATGTGCTCGGGATGAGGGCAGTTGAATTTAGAGGAAGTGTACCTGCATTTGCATGGAGGAGAGTGGAAAACCATTTAGAAAAAAAACTCAGTACACCCTACTGGGATCGAACTCCAATCACCTTCTCATCGGCAATCTAGTATATTGTGTGAGTGAAGACTTAGATCATGTGGCCACCAAAGCGGGTTAGAAACAAATTGTTCATAAAAATAGAACTCAAGTTATTAAGACTGACTAGGCTTGAAGTCTGAAATGAAATCTCATTTGACTACAAAATAAAGTGTATTAAGGGGCCACAGCTTGGTGTTAGGGATTTATACCGCAGAAAGCTGTAGAAAGCATCTGAACACCATTAAAAATCGAGGTACGTAGTAAATAACTGTATTAACATAGCTTTCAATGTAATTGGATGGCAGAAACACACGAGACACTTTACCTAATATAACAGTTCTCCCCTAAACAATGATTACGTTAAGTTAACGCAAAATTAATATATTGGACAACTCTTATGTTAAATTAATTTCAATGTAGCATTGTGCATAGTGATTGCTTCCATTTAAAAGCATAAGGTGAACTTTAATGTTTAAATACCCATTAAGATGTTGCCCTCTTAGAGATTTCAAGGCTATTTTACACGGGTTGCATCTTAAATGGCCGCATTTAGCAGTCTAAGCACTATTTCACTTAAACACCAATATACGAAATAAAAAGATAGGAAAGAAAATGAGCAGTTCACCCTGCGAGGCCTCTTATTTACTTGCCAATAACACTTCCCTTTGGCAAGTTAACACAGTCATTATACTATTTGCACCTTGAAAACGTTGACTCACTTTTTAAAATTACCTTTTTCTTGTTTCCTATTCTAGATAGATATATGCTACTGTGGACTTTTTTAATCTACATCCTGCCAGGAAGATTTTTACAGCCTATTTTAGCAAATAAACCATATAGTCTAGACTAGGTTGTATATTATTTATAAAGAAGTTTACAAAAAAACTACTTCAATATTAAAAAAATAATCATTTTGTGATACTTTAGGACTATTATTAGAATTATTTACAAGCTAATGTTATTTGTTTTAATGTTATATCTTTAAAACTGGCTGGAGGTGACCTGGTGGTCTAGGGGTAAGGTGTAGGACTTAAGTGCTGGGGATGTGGGGTTCAATCCTCAGTCCGGGCACAGATTTATTTGGTTGCCAAACTCTTCCTTCACCTCTGACAAGACGTGTGTCAATCACAACTTGTGAATGTGAGGAATGCCAGGCCTCCACCGTGGTTCGGATCCCACGTTAAACTGTAGGTCCTCCATTTCATCTCACAATCACCCNTAATAATAATAATAATAATAATAATAATAATAATAATAATAATAATAATAATAATAATAATAATAATAATAATAATAAAACTTGCTGTAAATACATTAATACCGAAAATCCTATGCAGCGTTCTTAAATGAACATCGATGATTGTGATCCTAACATAAGGACATAATATATAGTCCTGAGGACGAGAGAGAGCATTGAAAATAAACCTCCAACTGGCAGAAGGTTGCCACTACCAGTACATACTCGAATCGTGACAAACTCTCACAAGTACCGGTGGTAAATAGTTCCTACCACCAAAAAAGAGAAAATGCTGCAACTAAGCGGCAAATGACCATGGTTTTTTTTTTTAAGTTACAGTTGATTTTTAAAGTGCTTTACATGAAACTTTTTTGTTTACTGTTCATATGTTTTCAATCATTTCTGTATCCTCAGTTGTTCTACATAGCCCAAAATAGAATGACAGCAGTCGTGATAAAACAATGCCACGATGCAAGTTTTGAGTCCCATGTAGGCCCTATTGTTCATCATCATCATCAACTGTTTCCAGCCTGTGGCCGGGTCAGTTTAGTAAAATGCCTCCATCTTCCTCTATCCTTCCAACACTTTTCCTCCTTTAATTTTTTCCATTATTCCCCTCTACCTTGAACACTTTCTGTTATCTGCTCCTCTCATTTCTTTCTTGGCCTCCCTTGCGGTCTTTTTCCCACATACTTCATTTCCAACATTTTCTTCTACATCCTCTCTTTTTCCATCCTCATTACATGCCCATACCATCTCAGTCTTGCTTCCTCTATTATCTCATGTACTCCAACATTCTCATTACATGCCCATACCATCTCAGTCTTGCTACCTTTACCATCTCATGTACTCCAACATTCTCATTATATGCCCATACCATCTCAGTTTTGCTTCCTCTACTATTTCATGTAGCCTGTGTCCTAGAGTGATTTACTTAATTTTAATTTTAGATTTTGAACAATATTGTAAATAATCAAAATTGTTTCCTCTTGTACAACAATTGTCAAAAAAGTAAAAATTGAGTTCTACTTATGCATGAAAAGACAGAATTGGTAGATAAGTGCATGTTAGCTATGCAATTCCATTTCAATCTTATACATGGATGTGTAACTTATATGTTATACAAAATATTTTACTAAAATAATAATGCCTCAGATTTTTCTCTCTGTTGTATAGCTAAGACTAAAAATAAAAAAGTTATTGGTATTAAGGAGGATCGAGTTCAGGACCTCTAAAATATCAGCTGGTAAGACCCTAGACTTGTAAAATCTCCTCATTTGTGTTGATAGTGGTTTTCAGGGTGGTTTTATATACTGACCATTGAGGGTCCCTACACGGCAGAACATGATAGTCATTGTCATTTGTACACCCATATCCTCACAATGTGGCGCATTTGAGGTGCCTTATCTAGCTTATCTTCTTTTTGAAGGAAGTAGTTATTAAAAGGACATCCTGGCACCCAATGATGAGGAACAGTCACCTTGTCCTTCCTGAGTTAGTCGTGTTCATTTTCTCATGATATCCGTCACAATTCGGAGAGACCCTCCGCATCCTGACTCAAGGGGTGGGAGTTGGACCCTCCATCTGTAACGGACTGTGTTACCAGGGAAGCCCAGGACTTATCTTTAGGGAATGCTAAAGTATAACTCTTAAGATGACCAGCGGGGACCTCATCAGGACTTGCTGTCTGGACCAGCCATCCCCGGACAAAGCCAGGTATGCACTACCAACCTTGGTGTACGGCAGACCAGGGGCTCTCACCTTAACTCTCCCTAAACCCGCCCGAAGCTCACATTGACCAGAGTCCACCGATATGGATTTGATTGGCTTAACTCATAAGGGCATAGCACACTATGAACGTACCCACACCTGTCCATCAGGCGAGCCTCAGTCAATATAGCCGCTACAAGGCATATCCCTGACCCAAAGAGCGGACCAACACAAACTCTGCGCTAACCCCACCAATGAATGACCAGTCGAGAGCCATAGCCTAGTGGCTCCCTTTGGAAGGTGTGAATTAGCACCCCTTTACCACTGAGGCTTTTGGGCGCACCAAGACAATAATTTACAACATTGCCAAGAGATTCAACACTTTTTAATAGGAAAAGAGATGGACAAAGATTGCCCTAGTTTTACTTTCGCATATTTCAGGAAAGGTCAATGCCGAGTTCTAATGAAGAGGAATATTACTCGCAATATGGTAGTTTACTGCGCGGTGGGTAGTGCTGTACTGGGGCCCAGTCAAATTGCAGCTATAGTTACATATACCATTTAGGCCTACACTACAAAACCATTAGACTCATCAAGTAGTTTTCACCGTACTTGCAAATAAATATGGGTGTAAATTTGAAAATCAAACTCTACAAACATTCAATTATGTAATTCATTTTTATAAGTTTTCCTCTTTAGTAAGAAAAATGGATAAATGTGACAATCAAATTCACAATTATTGGTTACCAACCCACCTGCTCACTTTCCCAATATTTTTTTCCTCCTAGCTCTCACACCCTCAAATTCTTTATCCAACCCCTGGCTTGCTCAACCAACTGATCCTTGACATGCTCTCTCACCCATCCTGTACCTAGCACTTTCCCATCCTTCATCTTGCCTACCCTCCATTCTCTCTCCTGCCCTTTCATGAATGAGAACCTGGTGACATGTGGAAATGCACAAATATTCCCCCGGAGAAAGGTGGGGGAAACAACATTGTGAATAACATCCATACGGAAGAGCCTTAGATTCTGACTTTCCGTGTGCAAGTCAAGCAAGCTGGTGGTAAATGGTAATGTACTATACCTGGTTGGAAGTTTTGGCTACTGAATAATGTTGGAGACAAAATATTAAAAATTAAAACGGACAAGGTTGAAAGCATGTGTTGAAAAATGTAGACACAGTATTTGACTTAGTGATAGCCCAGGCTACTATTGACAATAATATTTAGCACCGCATCTTACTGCCCGTTCGGGTTATACGCTAAAGTACTAATTACGCTAATGGATTAGGAATTGGGAGGGTTGGATTTAGATCTCCCCGTCCTCGGCGGTTGATCTCAACACGACTAGCGCGTTAGCCAACTACGCCACCGAGGCGGGTAACTATTAACAATTTTACCTTTTACACCAGCTATAATACTGGAACATCCGGCAAAAAAAATTTTGTTCTTCCAAAGAGTAAAGAGCAGGAATTACTAGGAAAGCTCAGACTGGAGTTTAAGTCAGGGTAGATGAATAACCGGAAGGGTACTAGGAATATAGTGTACTGTGAGGTTCATGTAAAATTCTCAGAATACCTATGTGCCAGCTACAAATAAGTAAACCAGCCATTAACCCTTTTAGTGCCACACCTATTCCAGAATTCACGCGCAAAGTGTGCCAGAGGCGTGTTAGGTTTTGTGTGCAAAGAATGCCACAGATATTTCCTCATTTTTGTAAGGGTTTGCAAGAAAATTCACCAAACCTTTACTTATTAAGCGATTATTTTGATTTTTCCTTAATGATAATAAATTAATACAATTTAACTAAATTATTTAGTTTTTAATTTTTTTAAATTTATTTCACAACTAAGGCTCATTAAAAACATGTATCATATATACATTTCACTATTATTTTGTTTTAGTGCACTTAGTTTTATACAAGAAAATAAAGATTTGAATATATAGGATTCTAAATAGGAATTACAGGAATTTTAACTTAATATCCTACATTAGATATTTTTGGGCTGTTATTGCTTAACTTACAGCATGATTTATTATATTGCTTACCCTATGAACAAATATTTAGGCCTAGGCCTTTACGTAATGAATTCGTCTTTCAAAAAACCTTTTATAATGAATAATTTCATTTTTTTTTTAAATATTATATAAATTTATAAATATTCTGAAAATTGAAAAATGACACCTACACATGGGAATCAAACCTGGGACCCGTGTCCAGGTGTCATTTTTCAATTTTCTGAATATATCTAGATGGAGAATTCCTCACTAAATAAGCATAATAATTGCTTCGGCTATTTGATTCTTAAATTTATAAAGTTATTACGCCTATTTACTTACATTGGTAAAGAAATCTTTTCATTCACATGATATAAATCTAAGTATTATATTTTTCTAAACTCAGAACAATTTAACCCGCACCTTTGAAAACTGTTTACAAAACTATTTACATCAGTATGAATATTAAGTCACACTTATGTTTTACTATGCAGCTCGGATATAAGCCGGTGTTGCATTTAGCACATTGAGTATGTGACCGTCCTCATTGTAAATGTACTAAGCTCCCAATTCCAATAGCAACTATTTACAGTTGATTTTTGTTGCCAACCTTATATAAAATAATATAGGAAAATGTTCTCTTTCCAGTGATATGACACTACTACACTATCTATCAGGTAAAGTGAGAATTAGCGCAAATATAGAGAGCCGACCTTAAGGGCTCTGGCACTTTTAACGATAGTAGGTGGAGCCGATCTGATTAGATGGTGGCACTTTTAGCGATAGTAGGTTGAGCCGATCAGATTTTATGGTGGCACTTTTAGCGAGAGTAGGTTGAACCGATCAGATTAGATGGTGGCACTTTTAGAGATAGTAGGTGGAGCCGGTCAGATTAGATGGTGGCACTTTTAGAGATAGTAGGTGGAGCCGATCAGATTAGATGGTGGCACTTTTAGAGATAGTAGGTTGAGCCGATCTGATTAGATGGTGGCACTTTTAGCGATAGTAGGTTGAGCCGATCTGATTAGATGGTGGCACTTTTAGCGAGAGTAGGTTGAACCGATCAGATTAGATGGTGGCACTTTTAGAGATAGTAGGTTGAGCCGATCAGATCGAATCATGGCACTTTTAACGATAGTAGGTGGAGCCGATCAGATCGAATCATGGCACTTTTAACGATAGTAGGTGGAGCCGATCAGATTAGATGGTGGCACTTTTAGAGATAGTAGGTGGAGCCTATCAGATTAGATGGTGGCACTTTTAGAGATAGTAGGTGGAGCCGATCAGATTAGATGGTGGCACTTTTAGAGATAGTAGGTGGAGCCGATCAGATTAGATGGTGGCACTTTTAGAGATAGTAGGTGGAGCCGATCAGATTAGATGGTGGCACTTTTAGAGATAGTAGGTGGAGCCGATCAGATTAGATGGTGGCACTTTTAGAGATAGTAGGTGGAGCCGATCAGATTAGATGGTGGCACTTTTAGAGATAGTAGGTGGAGCCGATCAGATTAGATGGTGGCACTTTTAGAGATAGTAGGTGGAGCCGATCAGATTAGATGGTGGCACTTTTAGAGATAGTAGGTGGAGCCGATCAGATTAGATGGTGGCACTTTTAGAGATAGTAGGTGGAGCCGATCAGATTAGATGGTGGCACTTTTAGAGATAGTAGGTGGAGCCGATCAGATTAGATGGTGGCACTTTTAGAGATAGTAGGTGGAGCCGATCAGATTAGATGGTGGCACTTTTAGAGATAGTAGGTGGAGCCAATCAGATTAGATGGTGGCACTTTTAGAGATAGTAGGTGGAGCCGATCAGATTAGGTGGTGGCACTTTTAGAGATAGTAGTTGGAGCCGATCAGATTAGATGGTGGCACTTTTAGAGATAGTAGGCAGAGCCAATCAGATTAGATGGTGGCACTTTTAGAGATAGTAGGTGGAGCCTATCAGATTAGATGGTGGCACTTTTAGAGATAGTAGGCGGAGCCGATCAGATCGGCTCGTGGCACTAAGAGGGTTAATAAGGCGCGGGCTGGTACTAACAACTTTCTTTTTTACCCCAGCTTGCACCTAGTTGTTTTCTCTCGTATCTATTACCCTTTTCTTTACACCAAGTTAGATAGTAGTAGTTTGGTCCACACCAGCCAGTATTCTCGGTAGAGCAGTTGTGATCTTGTCGAGGGTTTTTTACTTGTGGGGGTGGGGAATTAAAGACCAAGAAAAATAATAAGGTTGCTGACTTGCGTTATATTTTAAAAGTTGAAATAATTATAGTGTCTGAAATTACATTTTAAGAAACGTTTACTTGAGCTATAATTTAAATTTTAAAATAGTTATAGCATCAGAAAATACTTGACACTACGTCCGTGACCGGTACTCTCTTCCTTTTGGCGTGCTCAGTATAACAGGTAACCCCTTCGTGAATCACCATCTAGACCCACATAAAGGTTGCCATATACCAACTCAGATCGGAACAGATCAGAATGATCTAAATCAGAGCCCTACGAACAGAAACAAGTTTTGTCCGCACGCTGGTTCGGAATTCAGTCCATGTCAGTCGGAAGACAGCAACCAAAAATACAAATCGATTTTAGTGATTTGGAGATAGAAAGTGATAACAGCCGTGAAGAGCAGGTAATGTTGATTGTTGTGTACATTGCTGCCGATGTCAATGAAGAAGCAGCTTCAAAAATACTTTTGAGTGCACAACATACAGTAAATGCAACATAAAATTTATGAGATTTCTTTCTAGACATTTTTCGTTTAGATACAGTCATCCAAATGTTTGTTAGCAATGTCATAAATTTTAAGTTTATTGTTTGTTCATCTAAAGACATGTTTTTAAATAAGTAACAATTGTCGAGGAACAGGAAACGAACATCAACAAGTGTAAACTGAGAGTGAGTGTAGATGATGCAATAGTCCAGTGTTGAGGACGCATGAGCATAGCTTCGGAATCCACCAGGATTCGTCAAAATATTCCCTCCTGGCAAACCAATTTGTTCCATTCTGATGTTGGTGTTTTCGATACGAGCCAGCGTGCGGGCCTCCATTAAAATGCAGGTAGTCAAAAAGCTCCAATACGCTCCGATCCGATCCAGTGTGTGGAAAGCTTAATAAACACAAAATATAACTATGGTGATGTTAATGTAAATTGTTATAAAAGCCACCACAGTGGACCATTTTTCACCCGTGAGATCTTCACTGTACCAAAATTCTCGTATATCAAACTTGGAAGAATGTTGTATATCACATAGGTACTAGTATCACCAGAAATGTGTGTGCGGTCAACTCGCGTGCCCAACCTTCATCCCTCCAGTTCACAGGTCAAGGCAAATGCTAAGCACTGATTGGCTGTCTGTCCCGCGACAAACCTCCCCATTACTCTGCGAAACTGCAGGTGCAAATTGAAATATAGCCCAGTTTCCAGGTAGAGACAAAAAAAAATAGTATGAACCGCAAATGGAAGTATAATTCCGACAATGGCTTCATTAGAATAAAAATTACTTGAATGAAAAGTTAATAGCCTAAAAATATAGTTGTTAATGAATTGAGATTTAGAAGATATATTGCTTACAACTTTGATCATGGCTTGGGCTACTTAAAATTACCATAGAACCCCACCCTTTCTTACTATCAAACATTATAGCGAAAACAACATTTTGTAAGGATTAAAAAGGATTAAATTAGGCTTAGAATAGACAAAGGTATAAAACATGCTAATGGCTATTAAGAACACAATAGGCCTATCTGGTTAAATAGCAATACTATATAATTAGAACATTTCCTCAGTATAGTGACAATGACAACATACAAGGTGATTTGTAATTGTATGCAATAAAGTGGTGCAGTGGAATCTACAATGAAAGAGAAACAAAGTTTCATAACAACATAATTGGTTGACAGGGACTATTTTATCACAATTCTTGATGTGAATAAATAAAATGTCATGAAAGAACAAAATTTTTGTTCATGTCTCAATAATATTTACAAGAATATAAGGGGGGAGGGGGAAAAAGAAGCACAAGGAAGCTATAAATATAAACTATTATAGTTACTTTAATCTAAGATTATTAATTTTAATAATGCTATGGTGAACTGCACTTTATTGTAATCCTATTGTTCAAAGCTAGAATAAAAAAAGTTATATCTGACAAGTAATGAATGTAACTAAATAAGTTAATATTTTAGAAAAAGGTTCTAAATGAAATCATGCATATTTAATTTACACACCTTCTAAGCTTAAAAAAGTAATCAAAATCATATTTTAATAAAGAAAGACTTTTGTATAGTTCATACACAGTCAAATTGAATTTCAACAAAATACAACTACTTTATTTTTTAGCATGAACTTTACAACGTTCCCCTGTAAAATATTATCAAATGCAGATAGAACCCTTTTATTTTTACCCGACGATATTGCCAAGATCGCTTTTTTTTATCGAAACACTGACAAGGACAGGTCTGACAGAAACTACCATTATATCAGAGTTTTTTACTGATCTGTGTAGTGGAACATTGTACGTTCCTAAGAGATGTTCAAAGTGTCCACCATTACAATCACAACACAGTTCAGTCCTCCTTCACCACGACTGTTGTGTTCGTTTGAAGATGTGTGAAATATCCCAGATAGTATTTCAAACAGCCACAATTGCATTCCACAGATATTCTCTCATGTTGTGCCATCGGGAGTACACAATTCTCTTCACGTGGCCCTACAACTAGAGTTGTAGGTATGAGATCGAGAGACCACGCTGGCCACACAAAAGGCCCACTGCACCCAATCCATCGCCTGGTATAGTATTCGTCCAAATGGCGTCTAGTTACACGGTCGTAATGTGCAGGGGCTCCATCCTGAAGTAGCCATATGTTCATGGTGTCTACTCAACTTGACCAATGAAATTTCAGACTTTTCCCTGATCATTTCTTAAAATTCCTGACTCAACAGTATGCCGCACCCTTCTATACCCCCTTTTTACATTAATCTTTTTTATGAATTTTTTATGAAGTTTTAATATTTAAATAAACATATATTTTTATTTGTATTAACATAGTCTACTAGGAATTGGAAAATTATAAAATATATTACACAGCTACAAAAAAAAAGACAGTTTGAATCTTATTGTAATTTATTGATTTAGTAATTATTATATTTCATATTTTGATTAAAACATTTTCCCCGAGTTTTTGTTGTAAATTATCAAATTCCCCGACTTATTGCCATTTTTTCCCGACCATTTCAAATTCCCGGCTAATTCCAGCTTTCCCTGATGGTAGACACCCTGCATGTTCAGCTGCATTGCCAGTGGTACGTTCTCCAGTAGATGGGGGAGACCGGTCAGCAGAAAGTATAAGTAGTTTTCACCTCATAGTCAGTCTTGCAAGCATTTCATATGATCCAAATAGAATATCATCCAAGACTCTTGCCCAAACATTGATGGAGAAATGATAATGCAAATGGACCTCCAAGGCATTATTTGGGTTAGTGTCAGCCTAAATATGCTGGTTGAAGAGATTGACACCGCCAATTCAGGTAAATGTTGCTTCATCCAATCCCAGTACTCTGCCGAGGAATTGTGGATGTATGGTGTGGTGGTGCAGCAGCCACTCGCAGAATGTCCTACAAAATTCAAACTCAAGAGCTCGGTTCAATTCCTGCACAGGTTGCAAATGGAAGGGGTATAGTAATTGGTCATGTACGGCTCACCATAAAGGTGTATGTAACAGGTGATGACATGTGGCTAATCGCCATGTAGGCTAGTTGTATATGGTGAGTGTTCCACACAATGCAGAATTGCCTCTTTCATTGCAACGGTCCTGCGACGTTGTGGCCTTCCAGCATTGACCATCACAGGACAAAATCAAGCGGTTTCCCTCAGGAAATGATTCAGTACCACAAATGTCCTTGGATTTGGGTGTCATCGGACAGGAAAACGTGCAGCATACATATGAGCAGCTGAATTTCAGTTCCTCATTTGTGTATTGGTCCCCCATCTTGCTGACCACTTTCAATCACAGCAAGTAACTGAATGTGATGTTCCAAGTCTCTGACATGCATAATGGTACCCTGCAATGTAGCCATCTTTTTAACGAAGTAGTCCCGGCAATACGTTGTTATGAGACTTATGGTTTCTTTTTCAGTGTAAATTCCACTGCACCACTTACAATTACGAATCACCCCCTCAATTTTATTAGCAATTATACACCTGTTTATTAGTACTTATACAGGTGTATAATTACTAATAAAATTAAGTAAAATGGAATTATAAAACTAGACAAATGTCCTTGGATATTATAACTGTTGGGCACTTGAAAGCCTATTATATGAACAAATGACTGTAGTGTTTGAAAATAGTATTAAATTAGACAACTAAACTGGGGAAAATAAAGATATACATAGGAAATAGTCGAGAGTTAAGAGGCTAAAACCCTAACCACTTTACAAGCTACAATAATTATAGTCCCCGTCTGCTCTCCCGTCCTCCGCTACTATTAGGTCAAATATGGTAAACTAATATGGGCCTATTTGTTATTTAGTTTAGTAGGTAAACTAATATACACCAAAACAACTTTAACAAATCAAAATTTTACCTTTGTCCAAGTAGAATGTTTTGAATCTACATCTAGCTCTCTTCGGAATGGAAGACTTTTTGGAAAACAATATGGACCTAGGCCTACTTACATGTGTGTATGTATGTAAATACTTGGGATGTGCGAGAACAACTTTTTCAATTCAAGACGATATCAAGATAAGACTACATGAAAAAATCTAGAGATGAAAGAACGAGATGAGAAATATTCCTTTGAAAATATAAAAATGCAAATTATGTTTATTAAACTATATACTAGTGCTAAAGTTCCTTTTGACATTTAAGTTGGTGCTTACAATCGATTATCTTAAGAGTTCATTCAAACACCTAAGATATAACATATATGAATTTCAAATGCAATTAATAAAATAGTGATAATTGCAAGTGTACTGGTACCATTTATAATTTTGTAGTGTAACCAAGGCTGTGAGTCAGTACACCAAGCCTTCGACTCAGGGGCATCTATTTTTTTTTACTGTCCAACTCCAATTTCGACTCCTACATAAATGGGTAATGTACCGGTATATCAATCAGTGATAATAAATTGACAGACAGTAAAATGTTCCAATACAGATTAATTTAAGGGAAGCTTCTATGGCATTGTAAATTTATATTGAAATATATTTTTCAAGCCAAATTACAAATTTCAGTCCTAAATAATAGAAAAAAGGTCTAAAACAGTTATAATACAGTATTATAAGTTTTTATTTGAAGTCGGAATTAGTATATTTTTACTGACTCTTGAATCTAAAGCCCCGAGTGTAAGAGTTTATAATGTCAAAGTTTGTAACCGAAAAACAACACAGAATACTAACCAACATTTCCTTAAGGAAGAGTGTTTTTGTAGAAAAGCTGTGGCCTATTTTTGGGTCTTTATCATATTATTAGAACTAATAAATTCTCGATTTAGTGTGTAAATTTCTTAAGGAAGTTATTTGCTTTTTCGTTTTTTTTTTCCTTTAATTTTTGAAATTAATTTTAAACTTTCGAGATGTGAGTTTTTTTTCATCTTGACGCAAGATATTTCCAAGTCTCGCACATCCCTAGTAAATACTTTATAACCTAAGAAGAAATATTATGCCTGGGCATGGGAATCAAACCCGTGACTTTTGGTATACCAATATCTTACTACAGATCTATTCCCAATATACTATAGTTAAAATTTAGTACCAATATGTTGCTGTTCGCAGTTAAGTTTTATGTAATAAATAATAGTTTGTGTAGATATTGTATCAAAAGTCTTGGGTTTTTACATCAGGTCTTACTATCAATGCATCTATTTGCAATTACACTAATAGGCTGGGACAAAGGAATGTTGAATTTTGAGAAAGTGAACCAGCATTTGCATGGAGGAAGATTGGGAAAATATTTAATACAAACTTGGCTGGGATTTGAGCCACCCACATCTGTGTTATCAGCAAATCACCCTAGATGCGCTAAACATTTTGTCTGCGTGGCCACCAATGCAGGTGATAAAATAGTTTATTTATATTTATATATATATATAGAGAGAGAGAGAGAGAGAGAGAGAGAGAGAGAGATAGATAGTTAATTACATAAGATTCAAAAGAATTTCAACCATTAAAATGTTTGTATTGGTTGGTTAGATAATAAATTAAACATGTCTATCAGAATTAGAGATGTGACAGTCAAATCCTCGATTTCATGGTATTCGAAAGATTAGAGATTCATAAAAATCCAAAAAAAGCAATTATTAAGACCTTGGTTTGAATAAGTAGGCTAAAAGGAATTATATAAACTTGTGAAGTTCGAAGAGTAACAAAAAATGACAAAATTGTACAAATATAAATAGTTTACTAAAAAAGTGTTTTATTTGTTGTTCATGACATAATAGACATGACAAGTAAAATTGCATTTGTAAATAGTAACAAGCAAGCCTTAATCAAACAACCTTTTTTTCAATTCAGTTTTATATATTTTAACTTTAACTTACAGTAAATGGTACTTTTTTACATATTCAAGGACTCAAGATTAGAAAGAAAATTTAAGATTTGGATTCAAGAAATAGAGCATTCGAACCTGCTCTAATCAGAATACAGAACATGACTACTTTAAATGGAAACAACTATTCTCTAAATGTATTAATCCATCCAAAATTGTATTTGAATAAAATTTTAATAAACATGGTTGGTTAGGTTGTAAGTTTTGTTGATTTTTTAAGTAATAAACAAATGGCGTATAAACCAAACTGGTATTAATAGGCTGTGCTTAATATAATATATATTTTTATCTAATTATTATGATTAAATGTAGGCCTAATAGATGTTTAAATGTATTAGGAATTTTCAAGTTGACAATTATTCTGTAGCTATTGTTTCAAAGTACATATTTTGCTGTGTAGTTACTAAATGAATTTATATATATGAGGGTTAAATAAAGCCGCGCGTAAAAGTTTGATTAATTTTAATTCAATAAAAGATTTACAATTTGTGTTGGATAAAGGAAATAAATAATATCTCATTTAAGTTTGGCATGGGGGAAAACAGCCAGATGTTCAAGGCGTGGTTGCTGTAGACTTTGGCATCTTGCGAAGGCCTACTCTATGAAATAGGTGAATTGAGAAAATACTTTCTAAATAATTAATTTAAATATTATTAGTATATATAGGCCCTGTAGACAAATGACCCTTTTTTTTGTAACCAAAATAAATTAAGTTTAATGATTATAATTTAACTGTTTAATAAGTTAAAACTAAGGTGTTTTTTTTTTACCTTTTTTGAAAAAGAAAGCATAAACATTCTTGACCCAAAATCTTGCCAACATTCTCAACACAAATGAGATTCAACCCTTATTACTGGAGGACCTTTTGTTTAAATGAAGGTGGGACCTTAATTAAAAAATATTGTTTTAGTTATAAAGTTTGGTTGGATTGAATATCCTTAGGCTATTTCAAGTTGAACACATCAGTATAAATGAGTATTTTTTCTTGTTTATGAAGATAAACAGCTTAATGTGACTGAAAATAATCCTTTACCTTGACTAGATGACCTTAACATTTGCTATAATAGCTTAGTAACACAAACAAGTCTTAGGAGCTTTTTAACCTTTAAGTAATATAGGTAGTAAAAAATATTTCAAAAGCATGATACAAATCTAACCTTGGAGATTTTTTAAAGGGACAGACAATATGTCACCCTGAATGTTGGTACATTTAATGTGGAATTTCCTATGCATTCTATGGTAAACAATCATGCAAAAGGTTTAGTTAAATATATCACAGCCAATAAAATCCATCAAATATATGTTGGGAGGAGACAGCTTAACATAACCTAACCCCAAACTAATTTTCTAAAAATTAGAATTTTGGACGATTTTTAAAATTGAATTGTAAAGTCTAGCTTTCTTAGTCTCATGATACCCAAAATAAAAGTTTTCAAAAACTAAGTTACTTATACCAAAATCTTTGGGAATACTCAACCTACCGGCATGGTCAAGACAGACGCATCAGTTTATAGAATCATCTAAATGGGATCCTTTCTTTCTTCAGATCGATGGATGAAACTGAAAAATTTGAAACTCATCCTTACCCGTTTCCAAGGTCTCAAGAAAGTTTATTAACACATTCAATGCTGAATAGAAAGAGTGGTGCACATCTGTCTAACCCTAATAACATAAATAATCAAGATTTACTTTGCTTTATTCTTTATAAAACTCTGCAATATTACAAGCTGATAAAGTAACAAAAATGGCGATTAAACACACAGTCGCCATCTATTGTTCACCTTCAGTACTTGTACTTGTAAGCTATGTTTTCTTCTGACATCTAACAGATTTTTATTGAACTATAGCTGTTTATAATTGTTTATTTTAGTGAAAAATTATTCCTTATTTTTTGAGTATTTTTAAATGATTTAAACAATAATATAATTTTCAAAATAATAAATTAAAACCCATCTATGTATCAAGTAGTTACCTACCGTACTTTATGAGGAGACCAATGGGAGATAAATTCAATTAATTCCATAGGGGTTTATGGCCAATAGCATTTGTCCGTCATGAGGCGCGGTAAAATAGCGAACCAATCAAATATAATTAAAAAAAACTCCCGGGAAATAGAATACGAATTTTGATATGACAAAATACTATATTATAGCACTTACGTCTTAAATTTAGGATGCCAAGGAAATCAGATCTTAATATTTAGAACATTGTAACCTTTGGGTTAAATTAATATGTATACAACCAAATATGTACATATGGTAAGATATTATATAAGTTTGAAATTTAAATAAATAATATAACAGTAACATTGTCAGTTAAGAAAACCCAAAGTAGACTATTATGATTTTGTTCATTTACTGAAATTCATAATGTTAGCTTGAATAACAGAACCAAGCATTCTGAGTAAGTATATCAATTCAACCTATATAATAACTAATTAACACCAGACTACACTGTACAATCAACTAGTAAAACTAAAATCATTCACACTTAACAGTTAACAGGTTGTATAGCGTGCACATACCTTCAATTAGGCTGTTATCAAACTGCCATTGCTTATATTCTCGCAAACTTTAAGTACCTCCTTAACCATCCTGGCCCTCTCCTTCTTGTTTCTTTGCTGAATGATTTGCGACATGTTCTCGAAACTACCATTAAAATAATTTCCACTTGAAATGTTTTGTTTCCTAATCTCAAAGACTTACCCGCTTCCACAGTTATCCCCACATTCACTAATACTTTCTATTTCCTTTGTCAATATTTTGTTTTGGTCTACCCAGCTTTGTTGCCTGACTAAAGCCGGTCTCTCACGTATCGCGAATGTTAGGGAATGTTCGTGTATCGGGTGACTGTCAGAGTAGTGTGGAAGCTACACGGATGTCGAATGACGAATATTCGGCATTCGAGGGGTCTGGCCTTGGGAGCGGTCTCTTGACACGAAAGTCGGTCTCACACTATTCTCGAATGCGGATGTATGTTTCGGCTGAATATTCACTCGAATGTTTGGATGAATATTTCGGCCGATTGTTTGCCCGAATGTTCGCCTACATTCGTCACTCAACTCTTTTATAAAACCTATAGGAGTATTCGCCTTCTGTGGACCTCACACACTTCTCGCAAATGTCTAACCCGAATATTCGATCAAATTACGCCAGTGATGACATCACTGCTGTAGTTATTAAACGATCAAGTGTATTTTTATTGCAGCATAATGATGCAGGAAATGATGGACCGGCTGGTGAAGGTAGGGAGAAGATATGGCATGGACATTAACATTGAGAAGTTAAAAGTGATGGCAATTTCAAAAAAATTAAGTGCAACTGAAAATCAAAATTGGAAATCAGGAGTTGGAAAATATATAGCAGTTCAAGTACCTGGGAAGTCTGCTGACAAAGGATGCCTAATACACTAAGGAAATTATAGGTCAAGGATCAGCATGGCCAAGGAATTTTTTAACAATAGCATGTTACTGCTGACCAGTAAGTTGAGTTTGTAACCGAAGAATAAGAAGCGGGTGTGAGAAGAGATCCATTTTGGATGTGATTATTAGGTGCAAAGCAAACTGGATTGGACAAATCCTTAGGAGGAATTGTCTTCTGAACGACGTCATAGAAAGAAAGGTTGAGGGAAAGAGGAACTTAGAAAGAAGGAGGATTCAAATCAAAGAGTAGATGACTTGAAGGAAAGAAGAAAATTCTGGGAGTTGAGGCAGAGTGAAATATGTCAAAATGCCACATTGCCTTGTATATGTGTAAAAGAGAAAGAAAGCAGTAGCCCGAAAGTTTTCTTCTCTCTTATACCAAAATGAGCAGGCGGCAGCTCGGAAATTTCAGCGCAGATATCTTTCCAAGAGAACAATGAATTTGACAATTTGACTTTTGACCAAGAAGAAAAAACAAAAAATTCCTAGTTGACCAACTCAGGTCTGTTAATTTGACATTCAAATAGGTAGGTAGCTTACCACAAGCAGTAAAGTTCCAATAAAAAAAAATTGAAAATAATATAGTTTGTTAAGTACTTTATTTTATAGGCTTCCAGAGTTAACTAGCGTTTTTTTAAAGATCAAATTTAATTTTTATTTATAAAAATATTTAAATATAATTAATTTACCCAATTGGGGTTGGAGGATAAATGATAAATAATATTTAAAAATATTACCCTAAGCTCTGAGCATGTGGATGAACGGTCAAAGTAATTCTGTCTAGTTTGCTTATTACAGTAGAAGAGTCAAAGTTAGATTCAAATCTTTTCATTGAATATTAAAAAAAAACAGATACTCCCTTAGGTGGTCAAATGAATCCTAGGGTGTCATTATCATGACGGGAGGATCGGTGTTCGAATCCTGATATAGGGTTTTTATGAGGGTTGTTTTTCCTTAATTGTTTTCCATTCTCCCTTCCCACAAACTTTAATACACTACCTCTAATTCAACCTTCCTCATCCTTCAAGGTTACTATATTTGCTGGGTGCAAAAAAGATTAATCTCTTTTTCAGATTGGTAAAAAAAAAATACACGTATTTTTTTAGGAATAAAGATTTGGGAGTGAAAATGAGTTAAAATGAGTTAAAATGAGCATAGCAAAGATACAAATCCACTTAAACAAACATTTATCTTACATCTTAAAACAAACAAAATTAATGCCCCAGGTTATATTTTCACTTTTTTCAATCTCTTCAAAAGCTCACCAATAATACAATTGTTCACATGATGTTCTTAAAATTAAGTTGAACCGTTAAAATAGGGCAGCCAGATTTTTGCTAGGGCAAACAGGGACAAAAAAAAAAAAATCAAGTATTACGATTTTATTAAAATTTTTATGACATATAAAATAAATTGCCTTTTACATATTACAAAAAAAGAAAACAGTGGAATAATTTAATAAAAAAAAGACCAGAAAAAATTAAAAGTTTACTTATATTTGAGATAAGATTTTGCATCCCTCATCTTGCAGCCTTTTTGACATGTTTAGACTTTAACACTGTAAATTAAATCTAATATATAGAATAAAGTTCAGAACCATGAAACAAACATACCTTATCATTTATACTTACACTCTCACAATGAAGCAATAAAAGTACAAATTCAAAGAGAATGCAATCATTTAACTTATAGGATAGATGGGACTTTCTCGAATTGTGTTGTACTTATGCATACTAACCTGACAAAAATAACGTTAATAGGCCTCCTATATCACCGATTGCGGAGTAAAAGATCAAACAAAAAATGTTAAAAACCATGACAATCGTGTGTGCCAAAGTGGTCTTTCGGCACACCGGGACTATCATCTAAAAAGGAGACAATCCCGGAAAACCGAGACGTCTGGCAACCCTAGTTAAAATTATCTTTATCTATTCATCACACAAACTTTTTCCTCTTTTGCCCATTCACCACTCTGAAAACACAAATAATTTTTCTGGAGCTCATCCATAAATTTGTAGGCCTATTTACACTTTGGCAGTTTTCAGAAAACAATCATGTTTACCTACTGAGGACGTGATTTTTAAATTAACCAAATAAGAGCTCACTTTAGTCTTAAATAATGATCTAATGACTGATGTATACTGTTTTTTCATGGTAACATCACAGGTCAAATTATTATTATTATTATTTAGCAGTATGTCTTACTACCCATTCGGGTTATACGCTTAAGTACTAATTACACAAATGGGTTAAAAATTGGGAAGGTTGAATTTAGAGGAAGCGAATCCACATTTGTGTGGAAGTAGAGTGGAAAACCATTTAGGAAAAAACACCCCCAGTTCACTCGACCGAGATTCTGACCTCAATATCCCCATCCTCAACAGTTTAGCACAACACGATACTAGCGCGTTAGCTAACTATGCCACTGAGGCGGGTATCACTGGTAAAAAAAGACAATTTCACCTTCTAAAAATATGCACCCGAACATATATTTTACATCTCAAAAATAGGACATGTCCAGCCATACAATATGTTAGTACATATGCGTACAACCTGATCGGTTTGTAAAACAAGTACTTATAAAAAATAAACATGGGCCACTTAAATGGGGAAGTAAAGTGAAGATCTAAAATATTTTTTATGCATTATATTTCTAGTTTTGTGATCAGTAGCTGTGCAAATTTCGAGTCTTGTATTCGGAGACATATCCATATTTTTGGTGGAGGACGCAGGGAGCGAGGGGCTTGTGTGAGTTTCCTTTACAGCACAAGATATGGAATTATTTTTAATAATGACCCCCTCTTAAACTATAATGATTGAGGTTTTAGGTACTAGAATGTTATTTAACTCAAATAAGCTACTAAACTAGACTTTGACGAAGAATACAAAAATAAAACATTGATAATACTTTTCTCAGGAGGGGAGCTTAACCCCCAAGACACCACCTCTCCTTTTGGCATGCCTACTTGTAATGAATATTGATTTGGATAATTCATTTAAAGTGGTGAAATTTCTTTCTATGTCCGATGTGGGAGTGTAGAGTAGAGGATGCAAGAAAAGCGCAGCATCTTTGCAATTTTTTATAGCAAAACATTTTTTTTGGCCTAAATAAATAAAATATTGCTCCAGTAGAAACATAGATTTTAATTTTCTTCACGTGGTGCTATCAACAGTTGATGAATATCTGTCATGAGCATAATGGCATTAGATGAGAAACATGAAGGGTAGAAGTTGCCATTAAATTTGAGGACACCCTTGACAGATATTCAACAACTGTTGATACCACTGTGTGAAGAAAAATAAACTCTTATGTTTCCACAGAAGTAATATTTTATTTTATTTGTCTAAAAAATGGTTTGCTATAAAAACTGAAAAACAAAACAAAAAAAGAGTGGCTTTTTCTCGTGTACCCTTTCATCCCATCTAAAGATATTATATGCCGAAACCATCTACAAATAGGTTGAAGAGAGTGTAGGCTTATTTTATATTAGAAGCTGTCATTTTTTGTGAATAAGTGTTCAGACTAAAGTGACTTCAATAAAATAACCCAAATAAGTGGCTGCATGTACTAAGGCAGAGGTGCCATAAGTCCATAAAAAGTTAGGGCCATCACACCTATGTACAAACAGGGGTGGGGTATGAAATAGATTCATAATTGTAATGTAAATAATATAAAAATACATAATTAAAAAAAAAAAATCAAAGTTAAATAAAGAAAGAACTTGGTGTGTAACTTACCGATAAAATTGGCATTCACTTTCACCCACAAATTGTTTTAATGCTTGGTGATTTACTTGTCCCTCCTATTTGAATGCAGTTATCAAGTTGTTCATCTGTGAACCTGTCCTTGTATTTGTTTTTCACCGACTTCAAAGTTTGAGATAATGACTCACACAGGTAGGGAGAGAATGTTGCACGTACTCTTTTATTTATTTGAGGTATTCCACGTGCACTTTTTGAACTGACTAATCATATCAGTGCACAATAATTTCTATGAACGAGAGCGAAAAGATCCTACCAATTTTGTCGAGAAAGGTATTTTCACATTATTTTACACGCCACAATCAACATGGTACCAGCAGCTTTACTTCCCCTCCAAATCAAGTTGTGCTACAGATTTTTATCACTCATGAAAAATTTGTTGACCTTGATCAGGTTCAAACCCATGAACATTGGGTCATGAGGAGAGCACTTTACCCCAAAACCATTGAGGTTGACTGTAACACTTAGTAAAACTGGATATTTTCCCTTTTGAGTAAAAAGAGTCCACTCTTATACTGATCTATAGGCAACAATCTTCTTCAATGATAAGTCTATTTGGAAAGCGATCAGCTCCATTTCTTATGAAGGGCCATCTTCTCTTAAGTGTTGCGTGATACAACTGGATATATTTTTGATCTCAATGTGTGTAAAAATGAATTGAAACAAACAGTTAACTTTTTTGAAATCGCTGGTGATATTATGGTCTCAAGTATTTCGCAATGTTTTTCCAGAGTAAGGCTAAGAATTGCTTTCGTTATCCAGCTTATCTTCCAAACAAGGGAAATGTTTGACGTCTCTAAGGTTCTTTTCCCAGAGTTCAAGTTTCTTGGAAAATATATTTATACTGTATAAGCTATCATTTCCCCTAAATCCTTGTCCCGGCCCTAATATTATTATTAGCACCGCATCTTACTACTCGTTCGGGTTATACGCACTTACGCTAATGTGTAATGGTAGGGTGATTGTGAGATGAAATGGAGGACCTACAGTTTAACGTGGAATCCGAACCACGGTAGAGGCCTGGAATTCCTCACATTCACAAGTTGTGATTAATACACGTCTTGTCAGAGGTGAAGGAAGGGTTTGGTAATCAGATAAATCTGTGCCGGGACCGAGGATTGAACCCCGGACCCTCAGCACAGAGGTCTGACACCTTACCCCTAGACCACCAGGTCATCCCCGGCCCTGAAGCTGGTGGTTAAATCTATTGAGATTTTATGCGACATGTGAGAAATGAAGGGGCAGAATGGAAACAGAATCCAAGTCTGTGAAATTAAATTTCTGAGAAGTACTATAGGAGTGATAGTTGAGGAGGAGCCAGTGAAGGACAGGATTGAGAAGTCACGACTAAGGTGGTATGGAGGACATGTGAGGAGAATGGAGGAAGAAAAGATACCAAAGAAGATATTGGATATCGAAGTGGGGGGCATGAGGCCAAGCAGAAGACCAAAGGACAGGTGGCTGAAGAGAGTGCAGAGAAGTGTGGAGGAGAGAGGAGAGAAGTGTGGAGGAGAGAGGAGAGAATTGAGTCATGGTGGAAGGGGAGAGGTGGCGAGAGAGAGAAGACTTTGGAGAGTCTTATGTTCCAAACAGACCTGGCCGGGGGCTGGAAACTGTTCATAATGATTATGATGATCTAGCAGAAATGCAATATCTCAAAATCACTCAGAATATTAAAGCTCATGAGAGTGTACATCATATTCTTGGATAAACATGATTATTGCTGGGTGCAGTTTGTTGAAATAATGGCCGACTAGTCCTTTGCTTAACCAGAGTACTTTTGTATGAAGCAGGTCTCCATACTGAAAATTCATCTCATGTGTCAGGGCTTAGAGAAAGTTTCTAAGGGTCTACTTAGCGGTGTTCTTGAATACAGATTACGGCCTCTACAGTTGTTACTTTAGATATGAATAATGACAATACCAAATAGTTGCCTTTAGTTTTGACAATTATAATGTTGATATAAGAAATCAAGCCAACACCTTAGCTCAGTTGGTAGCGTGTTTATCTACTGAGCTAAGGGTCCCAGGTTTGATTCCTGGCATGGTTGAAAAATTTATCACTGGTGAAATGTGGGTTTACCCTTACACAGTGATGAATTAACGGTCGGGGACTGGATGTTGTGTCTGTTCTACTCTTAAGTTAGGTTATAAGGAATATCAGAATTAGCCAGCTGGTAGCGGAAAATATATGGCTTGAATAAAAAACTGACCCAAACCATAGGATGGAAACAATAATAGATGTAAAGTAAATGTAAAAAAGCAAGTTTATATTTTCTAATCCAGTCTATGCTTTATAGTAGTGGTATTAATCTGGGGGTACACGTACTCCAGTGGGTATGCAAAATCATCTTATGGTGTACAAAAAAAATTTAAAAAAAATGTAATTATTAATATTGAATAGTCAATGCAAGATTTAGGGTTAGCCTCAAGAAACCTGGACGTAAGGATTTTCTATTTGAGTGCGCCATTTATTTATTGTTGATGTAGATTATAGATTATGTATAGTTTGCATTATGCATTAACAACTCTGAGGGTACAAAGTTGAAGAGAAATTATATCTGGGGGAACACGAAGAAATATTTTTCAATACCACTGCTATATAGCAAAAGAAAAAAAAGCATAAATAAAAGTGCTTCCCAGAAAGAATAAAAGTCTTTTAAATAGCACCTAAAGCAGAGTTTCTCAACAGGTGTGAGGCAAAATTTTCTACATTATGTTATTGTTGATAAAAAAAAATGTAATCAAAAACAGCTTTATTCAATATTATTTTATAAAAAGAAATATAGTGTTAGAAAACTTTTCAGATATTTTATTTTCCTTGTCTTAAAATCAAAGAGTTGAGTAATTAATGTACTGTCGGCCCCCATAGGCCGTGGATATGTTTCAGAAGCAATAATAAAATTGTTGATGCTGACTTAAGTATTATTATTATTATTATTAGCACCGCGTCTTACTACCCGTTCAGGTTATACGCACTTACGCTAATGTGTAATGGTAGGGTGATTGTGAGATGAAATGGAGGACCTACAGTTTAACGTGGAATCCGAACCATGGTGGAGGCCTGGCATTCCTCACATTCACAAGTTGTGATTAATACACGTCTTGTCAGAGGTGAAGGAAGGGTTTGGCAATCAGATAAATCTGTGCCGGGACCGAGGATTGAACCCCGGACCCCCAGCACAGAAGTCTGACACCTTACCCCTAGACCACCAGGTCACCGACCTGACTTAAGTAAGTAGTTTATTGTTAAAGTTACAAAACACACGAATATCCCGTGATGTGTAAGTGGGCGTGGCAGACGGTGACTGACTGTCTGACTAGTCTACACATACTAGGTGGTCTTGACTCGAACGAGTCTCAAGAATAACTTCCAGCTGTTCGCCTCAGGCAAACTCTCTCTGAACTATCACAGACCCTAGCGCTACAGTTGTCTGCGCCCGCCACCAAACGCACACGTCACATTAATGAGAAACTCAAACTTGTCTTTGCTTGATAAGAGTTCAATTCATGGTCAAAGACACAAACAAGTCTCTTTGAGCATGCCCGAGTCTCTCGCAGTGTTGCCAACTTGCACGTTTAGTGTGCCACAAAGACCCACGACAAAGAATAGTGTGCCATGAGTGAATACAGGTTGAGAACTACTGATGTAGAGTCAACCATGGTTTAAAATTATCTTGGCAGAGGACCTTCCCTTTAAGTTGAGACCATGCCCCATTTTTTACAAGGAGCTTTCCAAGCCCTTGCATGGATTGATTCTTTTTTTTTTTTAAGGAGTTTGTGTTTGAACAGTGGACTTACAAACATCAACTAGGAAAAATTAAGGTAGGGCCAATCACCAAACGATCATCGGAATCAGATCAAGATATGATTGAGACCCATTGATTGTCAAATGAGTGATTGGCAGCCTTTACTGTCAATCCTTACAATTTTAAAGAGGAAGCCACTAAAATACCAAATCATCCATTATTTTACATATGTAGAAAATGCTTAAATAAAAACAAATAATTAATAATATATATTTTAGCACTGCATCTTACTATCCATTCAGGTTATACACCTATGCACTAATTAAACTAATGGGTTAGATATAAGGATTGAATTTGTAGGTAGTGTGCCCAGATTTGTGTGGAGAGAGTGGGAAACCATTCAGGAAAAATCACTCTCAGTACACCCGACCAGGATCAAACCACGATCTACCCATCATCGGCAGCCTAGTCTATTGCAAGAGTAGCGCCTTAGACCATGCAGCCACAAAAGTGGGTAATTAATCATTAATACTCACATAAGTAGGGGACATTAATTTATATTTTTTTATGTAACTGCCCTTTTTTTAATATACATAGAGTATAAAAATATATTAGTTTTCAATAAATTATATTGGGATAGGCATTTAGGTGATTGGCTCAGCTCTTAGAGAATTATATTTAATTATTTTATCTCTGCGTCTTAGTACATGTTCGGGTTATACATATACATTAATTACACTAAAATAACAGGGATAAGGAAGGTAGAATTTAAGGAGGAGTATACCCACATTTGTGTGGAGGGAGAGTGGGAAAACCACATTCAGTATAACTGACCAAGATTCAAACCCTGCTCCCCCTTCACCGACAATCCAGTATAAAATGAGTGGGTTGCGTTAGACTATTTGACCATCAATACGGGTTCTAACAGAAACGAATGCATCAAATAAATTACAAATTTTAGTTAAGTTGCTTTATTTTAATTATTATTTAAAATATTATGTGCTTCCAACAGATCCAAACATTCTACATATTATAACATTTAAGTAAGGCATACATGAAGAAGGCATAATAGTAGAGAATATAATACATATAAGTGGTAGACCAAAAGCAAACTGTGGAGCTGAGCATAGAAAACTGATGTTTATTGTGTGGTCGGCTGTTGCTTTCAGTTTATCATCTCTTCAAGAAAAGGGTCGAAGATTAAGAGCCAAGATCTCTGTCTTATTATTCATTTATTTATAAGTTAAGTTATCTCAATTCTTAACCAATGATATCACGCTGAGAAGTATAAAACAGGAAAGATCTCTTAATCTCGAACTAGATTAATTTTGATTTATACATTTTAAAAACTGTATTTGTTACATTCAAAATGCACCAATTCGATTTTAGACAAAACAGTTTAAATAAAAAATTGTCAATCCAACAAATACAATACAAATGTTGTAATCAGTTTTGTGATTCAAAGTTTATTTGATATTAAGTTAGTATTTACCATATTTACTGTTTTTAGTTGCCCCATTAGTTAAATTTATTTTTCCAGCTGAAATATCCAGTTTGAAAATTGGTTTGTGGTTTATATATTCCTACAGAGGATTAAACAGTGACCAAATTGTATATACATATAACCTATGAGTAGAGCCCCGTAAAAATGTTGATACAATAATGCTAAAAGTGCCATACAAGGGTGGAATTACGTACTTTTTCCTTTGATAGTTTTTAGATATTTTTAACAATGTTTTTGAAAAGTGAAATAAAACTAAATTGTTTTGCTACACGAAATTCTCCTATAAAACGAAATAACACTGCTTTTACAAACAAACAAAAAAAATCTTTAAATAAACACGAAATTAAGAAAAAATTAAGCAGAAATTTGGACCATGCTGAAATTTGATTAGTATTTTGGTGTAGTGTAAGCTAACTTTAGGCTACAAAATTGTGAAATATGCAGACAAACTTGACAAAGAATTTTAAAGCAAATATATAAGAAGAATTAATAGCCAGAGCTATTATTTATGCTTATTAATGGGAATTACACCATCTAGATATATTCTGAAAATTGAAAAATGACACCTGGACACGGGAGGTCCCGGGTTCGATTCCAGTGTCCACGTGTCATTTTTCAATTTTCACAAATATATAAGGTTTCAACAGTAAATTTTAATTTTGCGTACATTGTCTCGATATGTAAATAATACTTAAAACACCTCAAATAACATGTAATTTTGAATAAACACTAAATAACACCGAAAAGTGAGCTTTAAAAATGAAATTTAACTAAAAATAAAACAATTTTTACGGGGCTTTACCTATGAGTGTTAAGCCCATTACTACAGCCAATCGGTGAGAAATCGAGCTAACAAGAATTGGATTAGTTATGAAAAAACTTTTAATGCCAAACAAGTAATGAGGTACATAAATGGATTGTAGCAAATAAAAAGAACAACATACAATATAACTTTACACAATGAAACAAAAATTATAATTCACAATTAACACTCATACCAATTAACAAAGAAGGTTGTCTCTTCAAATAAAATAGTTAATTATTGTTCAATCCCTCAAAATGGGTTTCGTTCTATCAGAATTCTTTAAAAAGAGGAAAAAATAAAAATTAAGGGGTGAAAAAAATAATTTAAAAAAATATTATTAATATTATAACTTAAAGCAGGCATGTCAAACTGTTCCCCAGCTGGGGAATTGGCCGGGGGCCGTACACGAGATTCATAGCACCTTACGCCTGGATATATTAAAACACGAGACTAGTTAGTTGTTTAGTTCTGCAATTTGATCTGGTGGGCCGCACAGAACAAACTCAGGGTTCATAAGTGGCCCGTGGGTTGGACATGCATGCTTTAAAGGAATATTATGTTTGTCCTCATTTTTTTCCCCACCTCTTCCCTGTACTTTATTTCTTGTATATTATTTTTGTAACTCAAAAACTTATTATAAGAAGTTGTTTTCCTAAAAAAAAAAAACACTTGTAGGAAATGTACCCCCACACGCCCCCCAATACTGTTGTTTATACCTCTCCCCAACTTAATTAAAGCTTCATCAGTATAACTTTAACAAACTTAATTTCCCTAATATCAAGAAAATAAAGAAATGTGATATTGCCATTAAATATGGTGACTTCAATGCTACCATTAAACTTAGTGCAGTGTAACAATAGCTTGGGTAAATGTAGTGTAATATTTTTTAAACTCTTACCGTCAGTTTTCATGTCATTGATTTTCCAAGCAATACGAGCAAATTATGTGCCCTATTCAGTTATGTATCTTCAACTGGTTGGCAAATTTGTAAAATTCAAAAAAATAAGTTAACACACAGTTACCTTCGATGTGACTAAGATAAGATGATCAAAATACCTCCAAAATGTTTTATGAGCGTATCTGGTATTGTACCCTATTTTCTAAAAGTGTTGAGGGCTTAGCTCAATTCCATTCCTATTGTTTTCTCTTTAAGGAAAATCTCTTTCACTTTATGAAGAAGGAACCTTCTTCCTATAATTTTATTATTCAAGCCATTTGTGTTCATTATTTACATTTCAGCGTATACTTACCTACTCTATGGTATTAGAAACTCGAACGTTCATTGCCGCACTTACAAAAGTACGCCTCTCCCTACCTCAAGGATAATCGAAGTTTGAGGGGTTTGAAAAAATTTGATAAGATAATCAAAATATATTTTCTAAATTATTTTTAGCACCGCATCTAACTTACTACCTTAAGAATTAATAGCCAGAGCTATTATTTATGCTTATTAGTGGGGATTACTCCACCTAGATATCATATTCTGAAAATTGAAAAATGACACCTGGACACGGGTTCGATTCCCGTGTCCAGGTGTCATTTTTCAATTTTCAGAATGTAACTTACTACCTATTTAGATTATGCACATATGTACTAACTACGCTAATGTGGTAGGTTGAATTTAGAGGAAATATACCCTCATTTGCATGAAGGGACTGTGTATAGCTATTTAGAGAAAACCACCCTCAGTACACATGACCGAGATTCGAATCCCAATCCTGTCATCCGCAGTCCGGTCTATTGTGACAACTTCAACATTCGGCCAGCAAAGCAGGTAACCTCTTATGTTGATAATGTTTTTTTTATAAAATTTGTATTCAGATTTGTGTGGAAAATAAAGGTTTGGATTCAAGAAAAAGTGGATTTAATCCAGCTCTACTTTAAATAAACTCAGCTTAAACATATTCCTGCATATAACAAATACAATCTAAATTTGTTTTGAAGTCCTGTAATCTCAATATTACAAAATTCATGCCTAACAAATACGTTTTAACCCTAAGCTTTGAAATAACATTTAAAAAAATAATAGTTTATGCACACATATTTTAGTTAAAATTAAGAAGTATCAAAAGATTAAAAACACCAACTACAAACTCTACGAGCATTTGAGGGAAAGTGATGACATGTTATAAAAAATTAGATACAATTGGCTTGAAATAAAATGAGTTACATTAAAATAATATATGCCTTTGGAGCATTGGTTAAGATCTTACATTTTACAACCCCCCCTTTTTTTTTGACAAGGAAACTACTGATTAAATGTATAGCAGACTTTTTTTTGCAAGCACTTTTTTTATTATTATTATTATTTCATGAAACAGTAAAATTAAATCCAATCATGAAGTTTGCAGATGCTTTTGTGTGTCTCCTTTTTTTTTATTAGCTTTTAAAAGTTAGTTTTCACCAAACAAAATCAAAGCTAGTGAAAGCTAAAAACGAGTTTGCATAGGTCTATAAAATAAATATTTTAAAAATTAATTTCAATGAATAGTACAATATATAATCAAGTAAATAATACCTTAGTAATCAGTTATTGCTTTCATTAGGAAATAAATACCTCAAATTATTTATAAGATGAGTAGTTATTATTGCTTAACGATTGTGCAGTGTCTTAATCAAATTTGTCTTGAATATATTAAATATATATAAACAGAGTGATCACATTTACCAGTCTTAGAAGATAGAAATATAAGTAAAAAATATATTTGTGCTAATGATATAAGAAACTCCTTACTTATGATGGAAAGAGTTACAGATCTTTGCAAACAAACATTTTAAAAGTAGTCATCAACTAATAAACTAAAGATAAAAAATTAAGTAGGTACTAAAGTGTTACATGATTATTTACAAATAATTTGTAAGTGAAAAGGGATACAATGTTTAAAAATACTAGTGAATTAATATGGAATTGTTAGGAGAATAGGATGACAAGACTCCATACTTACCAGGAAAACTACAATCTCACAGAATAACATTATATCAAAGTACATCATAATATAATAACATCATTGGGGCAGAATAGATCCCATATGGGTATCATTGTTTCTATGCTTATGTACCCACATGTATTTGATTTGTAATTTTGTATCTGGTTCTAATAAAGGTCACCGCTTCCTCTCTCGCTCGGCTGCCTCCGGCCTTCCACTCTTCCCCGCACTCGCAAGAGTATAAAAGCGGGGGAGACTGAGAGATCGGGGTCAGTCGGAGCGGGAGAGGCGGCAACAACATACCCATACGGGGTATTCACATATTTACACTGGGGTTGGGGTTGGGGGAGGGTAGGAATGAGGAATGCAGAATTTAAGAGGAACTATACCCACATTTTTGTGGAGGGAGAGTAGGAAAAAATCAAGAAAAAAACCATGGCCGTGGAGCCAGAGTCAGAATCAATTTTGGGTGAAGTCGGAGTCGATAAAATTGTACAGACTCCGGCTTCAAAATAAAAACTTATAACATTATAACAATATATGGTAAATATATCATTATAATTTCATACTTTTTGTATTCTTTATAACCAATATCTGTAATTTGGATTGACAAATTTATTTAAATATACATTTACAATGTCAAAGAAGCTTCCCATGAAGTCGTCTGTCTTGGAGAATATTACTGCAGTAAATTTGTTATTACTAATTAATATACAGTATTAATTTATGGAGTCAGAGTTTGACAGTAGAAAAATAGTGGAGTTAGAGTTTAAGGCTTAGCGTACCAGCTCCATAGCGCTGAAAAAAACCATTCCCAGTAAAACCCGGCCACGATTTGAATCCCAACCCTCCCATCACCAGTAGTTCAGTATGTTGCGGTAGCCATGTTTTAGAACATGTTACCAACCATGCGGGTCATATAGAAGTACAGTTCAAATGTATTTGTACTACGGTGTATGAACTAACACATGAGATGAAGGTCGAAACAATTAGGAGGAACATAGTATGCAATGTTCAGGGTTGTGAAAAGGAGAGAAAGAGATCAGACTAGGAAACTAGATTATGAGACAAAATAATTATGGCGGATTAATGTCAAGGCAAGCAAGATTTGACAGGATTGTACAGTGTTTCCCTGACATTCACTTCAAAACTTGATCTCCAAACCAATAAACAATCATCCATTGCATTAAATTTGTATGTGTGTTCGAATGGTTGGTGAGGGGGAGGTAACAGTTTACAAGTACAGACCTGCCAACCTTAGCTTGTCCTGGCAACAGCCCACAAGATGTTATTGGTAACTAGATATAAAAGGTTGTAGATTAAATATGGGAAGTGTTTCTTTATGTAAAAACAAATACAGTGGAGCGTCGTTATTCCGGATCGATCGGGACCGGGACCCATCCGGATTACTGAATTGTCCGGATTTTCAAATGTGCTTTCAATAACTGTATACATACGTAATGTATTGACTAGTGGATACATGACGCTCGGGAGTCTACTGTATTGCAAAATAGAGGCTGAAGGCTTCGAAAAATACAGTACACAAAATACTTTAATAAAGTATATTGAATAAGAACATGTACATTATGTAATTTAGATTAGCAAATCTACAATACTTTTTAGAAAAAAAAACCAACAAGAATCTACAGTAATTAAAGGAAACTTACTGGGTAAAAAAATCCTTAATTGTTTTTTGTACAAGACTTGACCTGCTCTCACCGCCGATCCGGATTTGCGACGCTCTGGATTTTTGACGTCCGGATTTCCGACGCTCTACTGTACTATGCTATTTTGCAAAAACTGTAGCATAATTGAATGAACCGTAAAATCATAAAAGCAGTTATAATTTCATAAATTTTACTAAACACTTGAGCTAGTTGTCAGCCAAGTAACAAATCAGTGGATAAGCATAATGATTTGAGTGAAGAAGTGGTGATGGTATTGTATATTAATTTAAATTAGGTGTATTTCTACTAAGGGAAATCTCAACTGCAAAATAAAAATCAAACAAACACCTTGATATGTTACTCTGTGAGCCTAAATTTTCCATAGCAATTGTAACTAATTTGTCTTCATAATTATTTTTCATTCTTAAGTGAAATACGAACTTTAACACACAAGAATGTTTATCTTTGGTTTCTTTTCAATAGTAACACAAAACAGACATAAAAAAACATTTTTTTAACATCAATATGGAGTGTAGTTAAAACTTAAAAGTAAATAACCAATAAACTAATATTTAGTAGAGACTTACCAATATCACATTTTACCAATATTGATTCGAATTTATAATGGGTAACCTTAACAAATACTTGTTATGTGGTTTCCTTAAGCTTTTATGACAGTTGAAAAGCAACTTTGAAATGGCTCTGCATTCATCTGCCTCATGATTATTCCATATAACTTTAAGCAAGTGATGTAATCTAAAAATGTATTTATTTGTGGGTAAGATGAATAAATATAGATTAACTTTTGAACTGTCAGAAAAGACCTAAGTTAGCATTATATTGGTATCAGTTTTCCTGGTTTTTTATTTATTCTCCCCACTAAGATAACATGTGAAACAAATTGATTTCCCATTAATACATTCTATACCTCAGTTTTAGCTTCTGTGGTGCTGACTGACAGCTCACAGCTGACTTCTGACAGTCAACAGTTAGGTATATACCTAAATTTTGACTGTCATAAGTGACAACTGCTAAAGACATGTTTTTTGCAGATCATACGGTTCGGTGTAGGGATACATAATTTGGTCTGGTAGCTTTTCAAAGCCGTCAGCTGTCAGCTGTGAGCTGTCAGTCAGCACCACAGAAGATAAAACTGAGGTATAAGTCCACAAAGTCTTACATAAATTGTACATGATCACATAAACAAATAGTTTGTTAAAAAACTAATATATAGAGAATATATCTCTGTAAGGAAAACCTCTTTTTCTTAAATAAAGAAGTAATTTGAAACAACAAATGCAGAAGCACGCATCTACTGCCTAGTAGCGTTCTTGTGACTTTTAAAAAAGCTACTAATTTTCAAGGTTAACTCATTTGAAAACAAAATCTCCTTCTGGACAATAGCTCTTTACAACACCAAAAAAGTTATCTAGATTTAAAACTATGACAAGAAATGTTCAGTGGCTGGAAAGAACATAGTTTTATATAGTAATCTTTTTGTTTCATTTAAAATAATTTTCTTCAGATCATAAAAGGATGTTCAAGCCATTGTGACATATGCATGTTTCGGACCTGCAATAAGTCTTGATTGAAATCCAATTTAGAAAGCATTTATCCTATTAGTATTTCATATGTTCATTCGTGGATAAATCAATATACACGCTATAACAGTCTGAGCTGAATATAAAAAAAATTAAATTTGATATATTTTTTGATTAATTTGTTCATTAAAGAGGCTATTAATGACTTATTCTAAGTGCTAGGCATTGGTAAGATGACTTAATATTGGAATTACGATCAACTTAACATTCACATAATGTAAAAAAACTAATGTGCAATCATCATTCTCGTAGCTTAACATATCAACTAGAGCAAAACACAAGACAATGAGTTTGAAAACAAATTGTTCACTAAAATGAAACCTAATCACTTAGAGCTGATTTGGCTGCACGTACTGGATGTATATTTTAAAAGTTCACGAGACATGGACAAACTATACCAAAGATGTCATCTGTATTCCATAAACAAAAAAACGAAATATTAAATAGCTCTGTTGGCGTTGTTCGCAACATGATTGGCTATCTAGAACACGTGGTAGCCTTCACTTAACATGAAAGTTCTCCCCTGGACAGCTCTTAAGAGAACGTTAATTGAACTGCATTGTGATGGCTTACCTTTAAAAACATGAGTAGAACCTTAAGGTTAAAATATAAATGGTCTAGAATATAATACGACCTGATATTATGACAGTAACAGAGGTTAAGTTTAACAACTTTAACACTCTTTTTTTAAAGTAAGAGTTTAGTGTGAAAATTTATAAACCAAGATTGAAAAACAGGGTGCGACCATTATGTGGTGGCAACCATTGTGGGATAAAATATGGTATACCCAAAAAGTTTTTAAAAAATTGGTGGGAGGGGATGTATTAAGGTATGTTAACCCTTTCTAAATGGTCACGTCTCACCAATGGAGAGGACTTTCCAGCCAATGAGTAGCATTGCTAGGCCTACAACAAGTTTATTTAAAACACTTTGAAAGATCTTTGGAAAGGTATTAAAATATGAAAACATTAACAAATAACATTAAAAAAATACATGTAACTATACTAAAGACTAGACCATTATTGTGAGACAGAACCAAAAAAGTATACAATCCAAGATATTTTATAATATATACACTCTTATAATCTAAGGCTTTCGTGCCTTTAGTTTCAAACCGTTAAATGTCTGTATTTGTAATTTAAACATGTATTTGAAATATTAAATAGATAGTTCCTGAAAAATATTTTAACACTCAACTTTTACCATTCAATGAGGGAGCCAAAAAAACTCGGAAAGTCATGGGATGAGCTCAAAATCACGGCAGAGAATGGCAAGCTTCATTACGGCCATTTGATCCTCATAAGAGGTTAAAGAAATCTACATTTAATACTTCAAAATCCAATACAATATATTTGGCATCAAACGGAAAGATCTATTGGAACAGTTTCTTACTGATAACTCCACGCCCCTTTCCCCCCTATCATAACTTACTACACTTGTGACGGCACAAATTCTATTAAGACCGGCCGGACCAGCTCGAGGAGGATGCCAAACAGAGCACCAATCTAGCCTAATGTAACCTGGGCATGATATGAAAATAATTGTGTCATACTCGCACACTATGACTACCAATATTCAATAGTGAAAATGTACTAATGTATATTCTGCGTCGGTTAATATTGTATCCTGTAGCAGGGTGCTGTAGTTGGTGAGTTGTTGACTAAAGTGTCTCAACTTGCACCCTTCTTTCCTTTCTATAGGTGTGAGAACCTTTGAAAATTTTGACTTAGATTCAAATATTCATCAGCTTTGACTTAGATTCAAATATTCATCAGCTTTGACTTAGATTTTTAAAAAAAAGATCCCAGATTTAATAATTACAAACCTTTTCCAATAAAAATATAAAGAACTGAAATACAAATTTATGTTTAATTTCTCCCGTTTTGAGCTGTCATGTATACTTCATCTACCCTGAAAGGTAGCATACTTACCTTGACAGATTTCACTATGAACCTATTAAATGCCGGGACCACAATCAACTTAATGTTCAAGTAAAGTAAAGTAAAATTCACTTAACATAAAAGAAACACAGTATGTGATCAGGATTCACGTAACATAAAAAAATCAATCAAATACAAACAATGAATTTAGATTGATTGAGAACATATTGTTCACTAAAATGAAACTCAAGCATTTAGAACTGATTAGGCTTAAAATTCTTGAAATAGAGGCTTACTGGAGCTACCAATTGAAGTGTGAGAATAAGCTATGACGTTTTAGAGTTCATGAGAGAAAGAACAAACGAGCTATAATGAATTCACCTGCATATCATAAACAAAGTATTAAATCGCCCTGTTGACATTACTCGCAACATGATTGGATATATATGTATAACACACGTTACTCTTCAATTATTCCCGTGTCCAGGTGTCAATTTTCAATTTTCAGAATATGATATCTAGATGGAGTAATCCTCACTAAAAGCATAAATAATAGCTTTGGCTATTTAATTCTTAGTATGCAATCCCTTACAATTATAATAATTGTACAAATGGCAGCAATAAGCCAACTACCGAGTCGAAGATGGCTGCGTTACCTGATAGATAGCTCGTGATATTAATATAATCACATATTTGTAGCCGACGATTTCCGCACGTCCATCATAGATTCTGCCTTAAAATATGAGTGAAGAATGACCCTGGGCATGGGACGATTCCTTGATAGCTCAGTGGTTAGAGCATTGAAGTACTAAGCCAAAGGTTCCGGGTTTGATTCCCGTGTCCAGATGTCATTTTTCAATTTTCAGAATATGCTATCTTCAATTAATGTAACAATAACGTAATGTGAAAATTCTTCCCTGAGCAATTCTTAAAAAAAGTAGACATTAAGTTAACTAGATCGTGATGGCTTTCAATTAAAAACACAAGGAAAATCTTTATGTCACATTACATTACGTGAATGTAACGTAAACGTTAAGTTGATCATGATCCCAGAATTATTTACTGCATATTAGTGGAACCTTGAAAGGTAAGTTTGCTATTTTTCTGTATAAACAAAAGCTACATCACAAATTAATGTTCACATGAAAGATATTTCTAAGATAATTAAATTGCATACTGTGATAGTAATTTGAATAATGATCTTATAACAAAATAGGTTTATCATGTTTGCAATATAACATTTTGTAAATAATATTTAATACCTAAAATTAGGGATCTGCGTGCATTCTATTTTTATGTTCGAGCCGAGCTTTAAGAAGATACTCGAGCATTGAATTGGATCAACAGGTTTATGAGCTTTAAGAAGATACTCAAGCATTGAATTGGATCAACAGGTTTTATGAGCTTTAAGAAGATACTCGAGCATTGAATTGGATCAACAGGTTTATGAGCTTTAAGAAGATACTCGAGCATTGAATCGGATCAACAGGTTTATGAGCTCGCAGTGTCTAGCTTCTTAAAAAAGGTTTTTTCTTTGCCTTGTAATAGTGTGTATGATGAATGACTCATTGTTTACTCTTATCTTTGATTGTTGGGGATGTGGTTTGTGAAATAATGCAGTTAGCAAAGGGGTGAGGGGCTGTAGAATGTGAGAAGAATCCAACAAAGAGGGTACTGTGCAGATAGCCATTAGAATGTCAAGGTCAAGGTTGATTGGACAGTATCAAGCACAGCTTAATGCAAAAGTGTTCTATGTAAATCTTAAAAATCTTTCATGCCCTAGCTAGCTTTTCTCTCTCTCTCTCTCTCTCTCTCTCTCTCTCTCTCTCTCTCTCT
>CABFWB010002574.1:14270-45826 GCA_902151455.1 Timema bartmani | reverse complement strand
ACACACACACACACACACACACACACACACACACACGTACACACACCCACGCACGCACGCACGCACACACACACACTTATTTCTTTCACACTTAATTTGCAGTATTTCCATAAGCATGCAGTATTAACGTAGTCATGTAGTACTTTTTCACTCTCTTGAATAAATATTTCAAGCTCACCAAAAATATAATTAAATGTTTTCACAACTATTGTCTGATAAAACATTCTCTGTTTGTTTTTTTATTTTAATTTAAACTTTTACTGAAAATAAAAATAAAATATCTTCATAATTTCAATTGAAACTTAAATTAAATGGTATGATATGGAAATTAACATTAAAATGTCTGAGTAAATAAAAGTGTATACAATTTATTTTATTTTTATGAAGGGAGGAATATAAGATTTTCTTCTTTTCTTTCTTAAATACGTATGGAAATTGTGAGATAAATTTTTCTGCATTCTGAAACTAGATTGTGTTTATAATACTTCTTGACTAGAAAACAGTGCAGGTGACCATGTGACAAGAATAGCGACAGTTGGCAAATTCTAAAAGACTGGCTTGGTTGCAGGAAAAAAAAGGTGAAAAATATACCTTTTTTTTTAGCACTGCATCTTACTATCCGTTCTGGTTATTCACCTTTATACTAATTACACTAATGTGTTAAAGATTATTATGGATCAATTTAGAATAAGTGTATCCACATTTGCATGGAGGGAGAGTGGAAAACCATTTGGGTAAAACCACGGCCACCAGATTGGGATCAAACCCTGATCTCTCTGTCTTTGGCAGTCAAAAATTAAGTTAAATAGCATACATATATGTATGTAGGCCAAATACATACCATATTAAGTCAAAACTTTGACATTTGACCGCCATGAAACTATTTATCATGTGCGCAGATGTTTTATTTAAATAGTTAATACATCAATTGAAAATTATTTCTATGGTTCTAGTTACTGGTTGGATTCGGAACACACATAAGGAATAAAAAAAGACGTAAGCCCCATAAACAGTTGTGCAGGTGAATTCAGAAAGAGAATTTCCTTCACAGCTCTTGTTTCAGAATACAGGAATAATAGAGAAAAAAGGGTTTAGGCAAATGGTATAAATCTTGCTAAAGATGATTGTATAGTGAAGAGTATCGTTGAAAATATTGGACCCTCAGGATAGTATTTCGTTAATGGCTGAAAAATGCCATGTTTTAAATACAAGTGTTCCCTGTTATTACACTATTCATTAATTATCAATAACTTTTTTGTGGTACCATTCATGAATAATATATACGAAATAAAGTGCACCAAGCAAAATTTGTCACATGTAATTAAATAAATATGGTAGAATTGTAGAAAACTAAAGCACAAATGAAGGTAGAAACATTAACACATTTACAAACACTTCAATATTTTGATCCTTTAATACTTAATAGCATCATTCTCAAGAAGTAGAAGTAATAAGACTAGTCTTATTAATAGGGATGTCCTCCCTTTTTCAATTCGAAGCCAAATAAAATCGGATATATAAAATATTCTCTAAGCCAAATTTAAGTTCAAATATTTTTTGTTAGTTGTTTTAGGATTGAGAAAATATTATATTGTGGCTATTTATATGAATTTATGCACTAAAATTACCCAGAAAATGTTTTATTGCAAGATTGTTTGTAATATTCCGTTTTATTCTGATAAATCAAGTTATTATCAAAATTTACAGTTCAATTAAATTTTTTTTACATATTAATATTGATTTGTAAAATGTATAACAGCTCAGAATAAATATAAGCAAAGATAAATTGAATATTTTAGCTGTGGTGAAGCTTTGTAATTGTCAAAGCTGGAATTTTTTATCAAGCGAAGTTGAAGATGATATGCTATGTTGTTTTGAAGCCAAATCAAAGTTATGAAACTTCGCATGCCCCTACTTATTAGTCTTATTAGTTTTATTACTACTACTTACTGAGGAATATGCTTTAAAAACATCAAAATAATTAAGTGTTTGTAAATATGTTTTAATGTTTTTTTTTGTTTTATATGTGCATCATTTGTATACACTTCTATTATATGTATTTAATTACATATTACGCATTCATTAATAAAAAAAATGCCTATATTTTTATAACACTTGCGCACTTTGATAAATTGCTCTAGGGAGCCACACTATCATACTAGTATATTTGAGTGTGTACTCTGAATAGCATATGTATATGCTAGAGAACAAATACACCTTGTGTTCACTACCTGCTGTCGTACATTAACACTCAAAGCTAATTAGCATCTGTATGTTTGTTTATTTATTTAAGTGTATTAATTAATACAATGAATATTTATTGTATGGTTTATTTTAAATTTGGTACCGCATTATAAAATTTTACTATATTCAAAAGAAGGTGCAGGAAAGGTGGATAGAAACATATAAAAGGAACAAATACAATATGGTTTTTACAATGAAAAGAATGGCTGCCTTTTGGAGAAAATCAATCATCAACACCCAATCCCTTGACCTTGGTTTTATTTTATTGGAACTCATCAGGAGGGAGTGAGAAATGCGCAACACAAAGAGGAAACCAAAAAAACACAAAAGGGAGACAAAGGACATTTTACATTATTTCTTTTGGGAAATGTGCCTCAATTAATGATATTTAGCTTTGAGCAACCTATATTAATTAAATCGATAAATAGCACATTCAGGGAACACATGTACGGTGAATAGTTTTCAGTTTAATACCATACCATTACCATAAGGTGGAAAATTCCTCGGGAGAAGGGGAATAATTCTAACATCCATGCCTGCTAAACATATATTAAAAATTGAAACACAGAACAAAAGCTAGTATTAAAACACTTTTACTACAAAAATTAAGAAAAAGTAAACACAGAAATAAGTGACAGCACATTTGACAGCACAATTATAGTTAAAAATTATAATTCTCACATTAAGTACCAACAACTTTAAAGATAATATCGAAAAACATCGATAATTTAAATAAATTATTATTTGTTTGCTAATGTAAAATAAAATTAACATAACAAAACTTTTTTAATTGTAAATATTGTAAATCCTAATATATAGAGATTTTGATTATAATGTTCACATTTTAAAACAGCAAACAAGTTTTTATTAAATCTCTAGTCATTTCATTATTTCTATTTAACAAATAGAAACCACTCCTTAAGTCAACTTGTACAAAAATAAGTATAATATTTATTTGGTATATTCCACATCAAAGTTCATCACAGACCAAAAGACCACGACCAAGTGAAAAAATCATAATAAATTATAATATATGTATCTTTTAAATAGATAATAGTGTGGTTGTAATACTGACAGTTCAGTATCAAAAAACAATCATGGTTTAGAAGTTAGCTATGACCCTCTTAAAGCTTTTTCAGATACCAACTTACTGAATGGAGCAGACAGATGAGGCATCATGCCTTTTACCCAGGGCAGCTGCTCTTCTCTTGATACCCTCTAAGTAGACTTCACGATTAAACAGCCCAGCAGCAAGTGGGATTCTGAGGGGGGAAAAAAACAACACAATTAACAGCCTAAAGCTGTGTTTCTCAATCTCCTTAGCAAGGTGGCACCCTCCAATATATCCCTTTTATTTTGCGGAATACTCGGTATGAACATATTTGTGTCCCGGCGATGAGCTAAGAAAACTCTTAGTAGAGGACATACCTCTAATAAAATAACTATTTTGTAATTAAAAATTTACTGTAGAAACTAGAGATGATTCAAATCCACTATTTTACAAATCCAAATCACATTTTAGTTTTTATATTTGAATCCCGAATCCTGATTTCTAAGCCGAATCTTGCAAAGAATTATAAACAAAAAGAAAATCTAAATATAATATAATAATATAAAATACAAATAGTAACTAAAGGCTAACATTCATTTTTATAATCTAGTCATTAAAACATTAATAAATTAATGGTTCGGGGTCTGGTTAAGTTTTTCATATAATTATATTAGAATAGAACCACCAATAGGCAGTATTTCTATAAGGAAAACACCTCTTTTCGCTTTATGAGGTAATTGTATTATATTTGGAAGAAAGTACAGGAAAGGTGGATATAAACATATAAAAGGAGACAAACACAATATGGCTTTTACAATGAAAAAAAGAACACAGTTCACACTTACATTGCTGCCAATGGACAAAGATGTAATGTTTTTTATTTATAGATATATATATTAGATTCGCATCCAATGTACTTTTCCTGTGTTTGTCATTTATGTTATACCTTTTATATGTTCCTACCTGTGTGTCCTATCATTCTTTGCAATTTTACATTTTCTCCCTTTTGTGTTTTTTTGGTTTCCTCTTTTAGGAAGTTGCGTTGCGCGTTTCACACTCCTCCCTGATGAGTTCCGATAGAATTAACCTAGGTCGGGGGATTGGGCGGTGACGATCTATTTTCTTTAAGAGGCAACCATTACCTCTTTGTCCAATGGCAGCAATATAAAGTGTGAACTGTGTTCTTTTTTTCATTGTTACAGCCATATTGTGTTCGTTCCTTTTATATGTTTCTATCCACCTTTCCTGTACCTTCTTCCAAATATAATACAATTTGCAGTATTGGAATTCTAAAACAAATTCCAATTTTAAAAAAATATCACAATCTCGAATCTATATTTTCTCGTGTCTTGAATCTCAAATATCCTTAAGGATTTGAGGGATCTGTGGGTTAAAGTATTCGACTATCTCATCCCTAGTAAAAACACTAGTACGTGGCCATTTAATAGTACAGCTCAGTTATGTTTTAATCGTGTTTGCAACATGACATTTTGTAACTAAATAATATTTACACCTAAAGTTATGGCTATGCAACATATGATTTATTTTCCAACATATAACTTTTTTTAAGAACTAGAGCTTCAATTTTAGCTTTGGGAACAGTTCATATTATCCAATTCAACTTTGTTTCAAATTTAAAAAGAGGACTTTGCACATCACCTATAATAAAATATATTGTTTGCTGATTTAGAGTGTTTTGTGTGAATACATACGTATCAATCCCAGGCCGCACAGTGGTACGATACAGCCCCCACACAGGCTTGTGGTCAGACGTGCAGATGGAGGGAACAGACATGTAAAACAGACACTCAATCACTGGACTGCCCCTCCCAATCTGATTGCTCTCCCTCCGCCCAGCACGCCCGCTCTTGAACAGGATTCGGTCAGTGTATGCAGGGATGCGCTGCTTGTGAGAGCTATCATAGATTTGTGTCCCAGGGTCATACTTATAGGTGGGTTGGAAAGTGATGGGGCCCTCTTCAAAGTCCCGAAACACTGATCCTAAACAACATTAAAAAAGCATTTACTATCATAATTTTATAGTGCCTAAATCAAATTGAGATTCATAGTATGAGTATTCAAATTTGTTACCCAAATTTATTTTATTATTAATATATTTTTGTATAGATTAGTAAAAATTTTTAATAACTAAAGACGAATGGGTTCCAAAATTTTACTCGTTTCCGCTCTTTTGATTCAGTTTTCTGTTTTCAGTTCTCAGTTACAATTCTACTTAATTGTACATATAAAAAAATGGCGCCAAATAACTGTATTAAATTAAACAATGAAAATAGAATAGAAGGGTAAGGTCTAAACAGTTACCAGAAAATTGTAGGCTTCAAAGTTCACAATTAAAACACAACAAAACATATAGCTATGTGATTTTCGGGGTACATCCATCCCTTTCTTTAGCAGAAGAGAGTAAAACACAGACTGGACTATGGCTATGGGTTGATCATGGTCACTTAGATACTTGGATTCTGTTGTCACCTGTTTCTTGATTAAAAAAAAGTTTAGCCTTGGATTCTGCAGTTGCCTGTTCAAATTTGCGCTTTAGTACTAGAGTTGTACAAGCCCTCCCCAATAGTTGCAAGGTTTCTCGGCTTCGTAGGTGGGAACTTACTCACCAATATATTACCAAATCCAGGCACCCTCTACCCCGCCCTCTCGGTCTCAGCTTTAGATAATCGTTTATCTTTTTCTTTCCTTCCAAGCTCACCTACTAATACCAGTCAGTAATTTTTGTATAAAAAATAACGGATAATTTAATTTAATTTAATAACTTTATAACAATATAGAACTTTTGATGATGTAATCACCCCGGGATTGTGAGCCTATTATAATTATATTGAATGTTTGTTGATATAACTGGTATTTATAGCTCCGTGATCGAGCGACAATTATTATATTACGGTATTATTCACATATAATTGCCCCGCAATTGGGCGACAATTATGATTATATGGAATAATATTAGATATAATTGGTATTTATAGCTCCGTGTTCGAGCGCCAATTATTGTGATATGGAATGGTTGATGATATAAATACAACTGTTTATGTTGTACACACTTTATTTAAATAATTATCTCTTCCTTTACACTTTGTTGAAATTAAACTATGTATTGACTGTGATTACTTTTCACCTTATCGTTGACACACATTTTCTATCTCTACGTCTACTCTCGCTAATTCAGCGGCACATTCTGTCTACGTCTACCCTTTTTCTGTGCGTCTACTCTCGCTAATTCTGTGACACTTTCTATATATCTTCATACGCACATTTAGCTTATATGCGGACGTGTTCCTTGCTCCTTGGACCTCTTGTGACACTGTCAAGAGCAACCAATCAGGTATGTATCTGCAACAGGTGCATTGAAAGCTAGCTTCCTATTGGATATAGGGAGCTGGCTTTTCTTGCTTGTTTGTTAAATACTGCGGAGTTTTATTTTGAGAATAATAAACAAGTTTTTATGGTGAAATCCTTTTAGACTATTCTGCGAAAACACGTGATTCTCCATGGATGAAGTAAAAGGATAATTTACATACGATACTTTAAAGAAAAATACCTTCATTCATGACTTTTTAAATATATGAGAGCAGTCCAAAAATCAATTACGTTATAACTTGATAATTAAATATAATATAAATACAACATTCTATACATTTATCAAGAACAATGGCACAAGTTTGAACAAGCAACTTCAGAAGCCAAGCCTAAACTTTTTTTAATCAACAAACAGGCAACAACAGTATCTAAGTGACCATGATCAACCTATAGCCAAGTTGCCATAGTCCAGTCTGTGTTTTACTCTCTTGAACCGACAAAGAAGGGGACTGATGTACCCCAAAAATTACATAATTATGTGTTTAATGTGATTCAATTGTAAACTTTTAAGCCTACAGTTTTCTGGTGTGTAGACCTTGTTCAGATCTTGTTCTTCTTTCCTCTTGTTATTGTTTATATAGAAATGACTGACTGGTGTGAGTAGGCCCGCTTGGAAGAAAAGGAGAGATGGTTATGTAAGGTTTTGAGACCAGGTGGGTGCCTGGATCTGGTTATATGTTGGGGAACATGGCAACTTTTCGGGAGGGCTCATATTACTCTAGTGCTATAGCATGAATCAAAATCTGAATTATGTTGGGGTATGAAGTGCTACTGATTTGTCAGGGTCATGGTTGGTATGTATATATTTATTAATACTTATTTGAGCTTATATAATGTTTGACAATGATACTAAAGGATTATAAAATAATGTAAATTGAAAAAATAAGGAAAGATAAACTAATTGAGTGAAAATAGAAAGAGGGAAAAATGTTACAAGAATCCAAGGTGACATCATCTCCCTTTCTTCTGGCTTCTATGGCAGACAGACAGACAGACAGACAGACAGACAGACAAACACACACACACACACACACATACTTAAACAGACATAGTTTTTATATTTCAGCATTATTGCCTTTTAAAGTTAAGGGAAATGCAGAAAAAAGGTTTATTCAAATTCAAAATGGAGTAAACTACTGTTTTTATTCTCTGTTTCCCTGATTTTTTTATAAAGGCCATAATTCCAAAATATAGAAAGTATGTCTGTTTAAATGTGTGTGTGTGACTTTCTAGCTATAGAAGCCAGAGGAAAGGAGGAAACTCTCACATTTGCATTGGATTGTTGTCACATTTTTTCCTCTTTCCCTCGGTGGGATTTCTTCACTTAATTGAGCTTATATAAATAAGAAACAAAACCAATTTTTTTTTTGTTCCAATTCTTAAGTGAAGGTACCTTAGAACTGAAAAGACCAATCCCCAGTTATAGCCTCAACTAAAATAATTCCCGCTACTTCAGGATATAATTCACTCAGAGACCAGTCATGAGGGAACTAGATATTTCCCACGGCTATCTGTCGTCAAACATCCCTGGTAACGGTTTTTAAAAACAGGAAGGGTGGTGAGTCAACTGAAAAATCCTGTCGGTCGATCAACAAGCTGGTAGGGCCGGGGGGAAAGGCAGTTACAAGATAATAACAACACTGTTACATACATAGACATTCAACTTTGAGTGCACCAGGAGTAAAGTCTGTTCAGCATAGGAATTGTTTTCTGAAAGTATTTTTTCCCTGCCAGAAATCTATTATATAGTATGATAATGGTAGGAAAAAAGACCTTTAAGAGAGTAATTAATTCCTACCGTGAATGAAGTATAAGTGAAAACATATGAGTATGTATAATTTAAAAAATACTACACATTTCACGTGTATTTATTATTTAATACATAATATATATTAGATATGGATAGAGAATATGTATAGCTTACATCATGCACCAGCAACTTTGAGGTAAAAAGTTGAAAGTAAAATATATGAAAGTACACAAACAAAAAAGGTTGAATACCACTGCTCTAGATGATGATGTAGCTGAGAAATGGACATGTTTACAACACATGTGTTAATCAACTAAATTCTACAACAAACAACATTAAATGAAAACTATGGTTGGTTAAATCAAGGAACTAAAAACCTTTTTTCATTGTAAGACATCTTATCTGTTGTGCTTCGTGTTTGACTACCCGTCCAAATTATCCGCTAATACAGTTGGGTTGAGGAATAAAATTTGGAAGGAGTTTATTTGAGTTTGCCTGGAAAGAGGGTGGGAAAACCATTTAGAGTAAACCGCTTCAGCCTTTTATCTGTGTTCCCACCATTGTGGGTGCCATCCCATCTTGACGTGAAAACTTGGGTTACTATAGTAATACCTTCAGCTCTACATCTCCGCAGTTGGTCGTTTTGTAGCAAGTGCGGCTGAGGCAAGGGGAAATTCTGCTCAGACACCCACTGAATCACCTCATCCCTTGATTGGGACAGTCTGAAGTTCAAATCCCCGCACCACAACACATAATCAAAGTTCTGAGTTACGTCTGAAACACATTATCAGAGACACTTTAGCGGATATCTTCACAATCTTGTATAGGACTACACTGGACATGTGTTCAAAGTTTAACAATATCATAATTTAAATGTTAACTGATTGTATAAATAAAGTTTAAAAAATTATTAATATGACTATTTGGAACAAATTAATAGGCTAAATCAGGGTTAAAATAAGGGATTGCGAAAACACTTAGCTGAGTAATATTCAAGTAGAAACTGTTTTGATAAAACACTAACCCCACAAACACCTATTTTAAAAATTAGCTTTCACTGCCATGGCTAGAGCTTCGCCAGGTAGAGAATACATCAATTTTAATAATTTTAAAGATGTTACAACTTTTTAACCAGTAGATGGCTAAGATGTGTAAATTAATCAAAATCATGCGCCTGATAATAGAAACTACTTTATTTTCAAATTCAGTTTTTATAAAGTAGGGGCATGCGAGCAGAAGCGTATTTACACAATGGACCCACAAGGCGCGGGCCTAGTGGCGGCGTCTTTAGGGGGCACATTTTGGATAACATTATTTTTATTATAATATTTTGTTTTTAAAAATTACGTTTAGAAGTTATTGACTAACATTATCGAAATAGTTCAAGTTAAAGTCAGAAGGACAATATTTCTTTTTAATTAACTGTACTTCGCAATCGCTTTGTAACTGACGTCAGTCTCACCTTCTTCATAATGTTAACTCAAGCTATTGTAGGGCATGTTACATGCCTGATTATCTTTCGTAGAAATAATTTCTCGAATACTAACTCCCCCCCCCCTCCACCTCCCCACACCTCTTTCCACCCGTACCTACCTAAAGCTCTTGACAACAACAAAATTTTGGGGGGTGCAGGGGAGGGCCACATATTGTAATTGTGCCTAGGGGCGCAAAAATTTTAAATCCGCCATTGCATGCGAGTAGGCATTTTTCACTTCAAGTAGAGTTTGAACGAAAACATGGAGTTTTTTTTTAGTTCGAGTAGTATAAAGCAATATTTGTAGTAGAAATATTTCATGTTGAATTTCTGTAAAAGATCTATTCATAAATCATAAACGTGCAAACATAGATTTTTTTTGGAACAATTTTTTTTTGTGGATAAAAATTAAAATTACACATAATCGGATGTTTATTATATTGAATGCAATTGTACGATAATATTTTTTTTAACTAGACACAAGTAAACATTGAAGGACTCTATTACCTAAGAAATAATATATAAAATTGAGGGTATTGTACAGCAGAAATGGCCATTTAAATGTTAAGGTCAGCTAATGAGTAAATTGGTTTTATTGATGGGATTTTATAACACAGATAGCTTAATGGAATATGGTATCAAGTACACCTTAATCAGTTCACGGTGAGCTGTGAAAATGTTAACAATGAACTTACAGTTTTTTATTGTTTTTTTAAATTTACTTCTAATATAGTGTAATCAACACTAAATTGAGGTGTATGTGTTTGTTTAACATTTGTTGTGTTCTGGATTGTGAATGACAAAACGAGTATTGCAAGGTGTTGCGTTTAGCTAGTAAACAAATAGAACATGCGCTGACAACATAAACAGAGTGTCAGCATTCCTCATAGTAAATCAGGTTGGAAGCAAGGATAAATAGTAGTGAATCCAAGCTAACAGGGCTGACTAATCCCCATTGAGTCTAGGGAGTCACTCTGCCCGTTTTTGGGGCTATGTGGGTTATGAAGCCGGATCATCGGTTCCTGTATTGGAGGGCTACCATCGAGCCCAGGGTATTGGGGTTCATAAATCATGTAGTATCACCTAGAGGTCAGTCCGGCCATTGGTTAAGCATTCCTTGCATACTTTGTTCTGTCACAAGCTTCTAAGTATATTTATTAAGTTTTTCCGTATCCTCTAATATTTCTTATCAACATCACGTTTTGTAATAGAATTTTGTAGTACAATAAAAGCGATAAAAACCCAAGCCGGGCGTCAATTATGAACCCACACAATAAGAACCGAGTCACTTCCCCCATCCTCGGTCACATCCTAATCTGACAACCTAGGCCCACAGTAGGAAGAGTGGGGGGGGGAAGGCAATATTACTAAAATGATACAAGGTTTAAATTAGGAGGGATATCCAGCACACTTGCCTCGGTGATACTGGAGTAGAAATTGTTTAGATAGAACACACAAACACATTTTTAAGGACAAGCTTTCACTGTCACAGACAGCTTCATCAGGTCAAGAGAGTAGACTGATGCTCTTGGTTGAACTGCAAGGGTGACTGTCCACAACTGACTTTTTTCAGTTATGATACAACTGTATAGATGGCAGCACTATGAATAAATAGATAAACTAAAAATTGTGTTATATACAGTATTACTATTGTGACATTGAATGTAATAATAAGTGTGCTGGTAGGAAGGAGACGAATTACCTAAGGTTGAGGTTAGGGGCTTGTCTGGATTTGATGATATATTGATGGGCCAGTTCCCACATCCTTAGTTGTGAAGGGTTGCATATTTCTTTGTTCAGGTATTCGACCACCTTGGTTGTGTAACAGTGATTAAAGTCCAGATTATGGGTTTCGGCATGTGCTGCTACAGGCTTATCTTTATTTTTCATTTTTGTGTCATGTTGATGACCATTCATTCGAGATCCTTCTTAGCGTTTCTGTTGTGAGACCAATGTATTGTGCTTGGCACTGGTTGCATTCCAGTTGGTAGATGAGGTTTTCATAATCACAAGTATGGTGGCCTTTTATAAGATAATTTATTTTAGTTATGTTGCTGGAGAGTGAATTTGTTGGTTTATGTATTGTAGCGGATAGCTGTAGTGACCATTTTGCGAGTGCAGTGAAGCAGTGTTCCTGTGAGTGAGTTTGGGACTGGTCATATCAAACTGGAGTCGTAGACACGGAAACCAAGTATCGTACGTATATATATTGATGTATTACAGTTGTACCAATGTTTGTACTCAAGTGTAAATATATATAAATATAATTTGTAAATAGTATCACACGCTACAGTATGGTGCAGGTTTTGCAGAAGGTGCAGTTACAGGGAAATTAACCTGATATTTGTTTGAGTTCGGGTTGAAAAGTGGGGTCTAGCAGTTTGGGTTTTACAAGTAAGTTGCGTGGATTTGGCTGGTTGTTTATAGGTTACTTTTGGAGGCTCCTTGAAGATATGTTGTGTAGTGGTGGAGGATTGCAGTATGGGGAAATCTGTTTTCAAGAGAATGTTGAGTTTGTGGAGTCCAGGGTGGTATGTAGTGACCAAAGGGATGATGATATTTGTTCCTGTTGAGGTTGTGGGCAGCTGTCGCTATGAAGGTATTGTTGCTGGTTGGTTTCCTTGGTGTGCACAGTTGTCCCTGCTGGAGTGTGATGAGATGTCTACATCCAGAAAAGTAATGCTGGATGTGGATATTTTCCAGGTAAATCTTAGTGGTGAAAATTTGTTGAGGTCTGCCAGGACGGACTCGAGTTGCTGAGCGGGGCTGGTCCAGATGTCATCGATGTATCTGAACCAACAAAGGGGCTGTAGCGGTTGTCTGCCCAGGAGCATACGTTCCAGTCTCCCCATATACAAGTTTGCATATGAGGGGGCCATGCACGTTTCCATGGCAGTAGCTTTAATTTGTAGGTAAATTTTGTCCAGAAATCTGAAGTAATTTTTCTCCCAAATTAAATTTGATAGTTTTATCAGGAATGCGGTAGTGGGTCTGGTACCAGAAGGACGTGTGTTTAGATATTCCTCTATTGCTGCGAGTCCATGGATGTGGGTGGATATTGGTGTAGAGTGATGTAACATCGATTGAGACCAAGATGGCATGCTGTGGAAGAGGAGTGGCCAGTGTGTGAAGTTGTTCTAGAAAATGATTTGTGTCTTTGATGTAAGATGGTAGATTCTTGACCAGAGGCTGAAGGTGTGTGCTTGTCCTTAAAAATGTGTTTGTGTGTTTTTTAGTGTTCTATCTAAACAATTTCTACTCCAGTATCACCAAGGTAAGTGTGCTGGCTATCCCTCCTAATTTAAACCATGATTCTAAAATGATACAAGAAAATAGTTTAACATCGTTTATTATAAACATGTTAAAAAAATTGAGATATTAATCTAAATAAGTTGCTAGTTACCTATACACAGGTGTTCAAAAAAATGCAGATCTATGATAATAAAATAAGTTCATTATTTCAAACATATTCTGGCTTAGTAAATTAGTATAACAATAAAATCTTATGCCTGCTATGTCAAAAGCATGTAAGAACAAAAAATCACTAGCTTATTACTACGCATGGATCTATTGTGGCAATTATAAACTATATCGATAAAACTACATACATTCCTCAAGGGTAAAACATTTTTACATATCATCTAAAGTTATGATATTTATCACACTAAACTGTTATCAAGGTTATTTTTATGGGGGAAAAAAGGTGCGGACTATTTCCAGGTCAATTCGATAGATTCCTATTTCTTCAAGTAAGTATATTCATACTTTTTTTTTCCAAGATTTTGATTCAAATTCGAGATTCAGGATTTGAAAGGTAAAATAAAGATTCAGATTCTTAAAATAATGGATTTGATCCATCTTTAGTTGTTAGGTTTTTAAGATTCAATTCCGAGATTTGAATTTAATAAATATGGATTCTATACATCCTTAAAACTAATACAATTTTTACAGGGAGAGCATTTTGTTTAGATTTCTAAGACAGCTCCTTTTTTATTCAGGCCAACACACTAGGCCTATATGAGAAATTAATAATAAATGAGAAACACACAAAAAATTATGGAGATACCTTTACTCTTGTGTCGTACAGGAAGTAGTTTAGGCAGATCCAATGACCGGATAATCCTCTTGACATCATGGATCCTTTCTTTTACTTTTTCGACATGTGCAGTAAGATGGGCAGTGATGAACAAGTACGATGTCCCAAACAACATGAATGCTATTGCCACTGCCCCTTTGGTCCTGAACGCTGTACCCGGCCGGACACTATAGCTGGACTCTTCCGGAACTAGAGCAACAGTACAATCATTGATTTTGTGTTAGGAGTGCCAAGGTTACAGTGAATAGCTAAGAAACTAAAACAATCAATATTTGCTAGATTCTTGTCAACAGGAATAAAATTGACCTGCTCCAGTGACTGCATGGTATCGGGCGTCACTCTTGCAGTAGATTGGGCTGCCGATGACAGGCAATTGGGGTTCAAATGAAGGTCGGGTGTATTGAGGATGGTTTTCCCTCAATTATTTTCACTTTCCCTCCACACACTTACTCTAAGTTCAATTTTACTCATCCCTAACACTTTATATTTGAGAATTTGAGACAATATTGGGTTCAAGATTCGATAAAAATAAAGATTTTTTTCTAAATTTTGAAATGGAATTTGTTTTATAGCGCTCTAATACCGCTCATTGGTGGTTCAGCCCCAACATAATTATAAGAAAAACCTTAACAACCAGACCCCAGACCGTTAATTTAACACTTAATTTAATGTAAGAATGTTATAATGAATGCATTTTAGCAAAAAAGATTAACATTTAGTTATTTTTTCTAATTTCTATTATTCTGTTAGATTATTTCCTCTTATTTTCATAATTTTTTCCTAGATTCAAATTTAAATGTGAGATTTGGATTTGAAGATAAAATGAAGATTCAGATTCATAAAATAGTGTATTTGACCCATCTCTAGATAAAGTTTACAAATTTGATATTTCATAAACTATTAGATTAGTAATCATGCAGGTATGTATCTATCTATACCCCTCAAAAATAAAGTGCTCAGTGATAAAGAACTATAAGAAACCTTAGAGAGTTGTTAATCTTTAATGCGTGGAGGCGCAGCCCACCTGAACAGAACCAGAGCAAGTCCCGCCTCATGTAGATAGCCAGATGCAGCGTTCCCAGAGCCGCCGAGTGGAACAGGAGGTGTGAGGGCCCCACAGTCTCTTGGATGTGCACTTCCCACTCAAAACGTTCAGAATAGCTTTCCTGTGTCCCCACAGCGATGATGTCTGGCACATGCTCCAAACCAGCCGGTAGCATGAAGTCGTTCAGTTCACGAGGAGGGGCCTGAATCAAGAAAACGATAGCTATTTATTCCACAAAATGTTAATTATTCAATGCAGTGAGACTTACAAAGGTGGATACAATGTTTAAGGTGTAGTATGGAAGTCAGGATTCGAATCCTGGTCAGGTCTACTGAGGCTGTTTTTTTCCTAAATTGTTTTCTGCTCTCCCTCAACGAAAATGTAGGTGCCTCTGAAATATAGCTACAATCCCAGTTCCATTCTTGTAAATATGTAGCTAGCCTGAAAGGGTAGTGCAACGCAACACACAATTACCAAATCAACAGTTTTTTTTTACTCGCACAATATTCACACAGTTTAAGGTTTCGGTCTCACAATAGACTGTAATGGCAGTGGCGGTGAGATCAAGGTTCGAATTTCCACTGGGTGCTCTGGTGGTGGTTTCCTAAATGTGATTAATTGCTCTAATTTTCTCATCTCTTCTCCAATGTGGGTGCATTTCCTCTAAATTACCTTCCTCATCCTTACTCCTTAAATTAAGCTGTTTATAACAATGATGTTAAATGTAATATCTATTTTTTTAAATGTGAGTCTTATGGTTTATAAAAAAGTGATTGCTGAAAAACATTATTGAATAAATAAAAGAGACCAAAAAATTGCTACAAAAAAAATTCCAATCGTTCTTCCTGTCAATATTTTTGTGACAATTTAACTAAATATTGGTCAGTTTTTCAGGTACATGAATAAATATATACTTTCATACAGTTTACATACAGTATATTATTTACCTGTCCATTCATGTTCCAGGTGCCAACAAATATACGAAGTTCTCGCTGTGGAAGAGTTTTTTCTAACTCGGCCAGGCCAAGTAATGAGTTGGCAGCAATGCGCCCATGTAGAAAGTTCCTGCATGTAATATATTAAAATAATTAGTTCAATTGGTTCAATTACAACTTACAGTTCTTCAAATTGGCGTACAACCTGTAGAAAGCTGCGGTGTTAAAAAAAACTTCAACATAATAGTATTACAGTAGGGTAGTTTGTGGGAAGCGTTGAATTCAACAAGTTTGTGATTTTATTATCTTAAATACAATTCTATTATATCTGTGAGAAAATTATGAAAAGTAAAATTTTTATTTTTTTAATTTATTTGAGGTAGGCCTATTTAACATGCTTTTTCTGACCCGACTGATTATATCAGCATACCTACGATAATTTCTATGAGCGAGAGTGAAAGGGCCTACAAATTTTGTCAAGAAAGATATTTTCACATATCTTCCAAGGTTCTTTTACATGCCACAGTCAACATGGGACCAAAAGCTTTATTTCTCCTCCAAAGAAAGTTGTGCTATGGATTTTAATAGTTTAAGAAAAATCCGTTGACCACAGCTGGGTTTGAACCTATGACCAACAGGTCCCGAGGTGAGCACTTTACCCCATAACTAAAAATAATACTTTTAGAAGTAATCTATTTGGATACACCTACAGGGTGCTTATAAAATAATTTGGATATGCTAGTACCGGAAACTTGTGTAAGTTTTCCATTGCTACTTTATAATTATTGTATGCAGAGTTATGTTATAAAATTTGTGACCAAACAAGTTTAGCATAGGCTAAGGTGATTAAAGAACATATACATAGGTAAGGATAATGAATAGTAACCTTATATAGACTATAGAGCATAATGAAATTATTTTCTTTTTTCCAGGAGTATGCCAAGACATCTTAGGGGTACATAAAATTAAAAAATCTGTAAATATACACACACATATATATATATCGCATTTAAGCGAAAAACTTAATATTTATTACATTATTTTGGGTGCAATTTAGCCTATTTAAGATCTAGATTCTAAAATATTTATAACTTGCATTATGCACCAACAATTTTAGTGGTACAAAATTCAAAATAAATTGTACTTATCTGGGGGTAAACAAACAAAAATGGTTGAATTGTAATTGTATCTCAGTTTGCCGAAATATTAGCCAGTGCTTATATACCGCTGACCAGGGGACGCCCAAATATACTGATCGTACATCCAAGGAGGCTCTTACCATGTTTTGATAAGGTGAGCGGATGATGATAGTGAATATGACAGGGTAGAGCCAATGACGATCTTAACCTAACTTAAGCCTAATTAACCAAACCTTGGTGACCGTGGGAATTATTCCTTTTCCAAAAAAAAATAAAAAAAAATCCCACAGTACTAGCCAGGAATCAAACTCAAGACCTCTATGTTCACAGCCAGGGGCTCCGACCACTATAGGCCTACCATGAGGCCAGTTAGTGATGGTTTAATAACAATGCTATCTATATGATGTGTAGGCTACTATCCCTGTAGGGGTATTCTAAGGTTAGAATTTGTAATTTTTCCCCTATACAAAAAGGTATGGGTATTTGGACACACCTATTTATTAATTTGATATTGATATGAATATATTTAGGCCTACTATTGTAGGCTAATAAGATGACTGTTAAAGCTTGAACCTCTAGGGGGTTACACTCTAAGGTAGGTGCTGTTGTTACTGACCTCTCTCTCGCTTTGGTGGTTGGAATAAGATGAAGAACTTGCGCTGCCAGCAGCGAGTGGCGAGCTAAACTGTCCATAGAAGTGATTAAGCCAGTTCTGGTCTTGTCACTATTTAACCCTTCACTAGTCAATGGGCCCTTTTGTATCTGGGGAGCCATTGGTTCGTGGGATGCAGATCTTGTCTTGTAGTGCTGGTGAGTTTCGGGGGCACTCTTACTGGAGTCTGGAGAAGAATGGCGAAGGGAAGGGGATTGGCGAGACCCTAGAAAAAGATTGTCCGCTGAACGACGTTGCACGAGGTGTCTGCGAAAACGGGTTTGAGAAGTTGTGATAGGAACAGGGGAAGAATCACAAGACGATATTTCACTGGCCGAGAGAGAAAGCGAGGAACTGTTATGGACATCACCACACTCATGACTCTGAAGATTTAGTTCTTTGTCATCATTCCTGGGACCTTCAACTACTTTATTTGAATGAGATTCCGGCGTTGATCGATCATCTGATAAAGTTTTATTTGAACTTACCAATTTATTTTTATTATTTGTACACATCAAATCATTACTAGCACAGTTGTTCGAATTGCTTTGTACTAAAGATGTGTCATTGTTAACACGGTGATAATTTGAATGTTGGTAATGAGATGATTTTGAACTCTCTGTCATAGCACAACACAAAGACAATTTAGTACTATTACGAATTTCTTTCATAGACGGAGATCGATCTTGATCATGAATAGATTTCTGATTCTCTTTTCGAAACTGTGTCACATTTTGACCTTCAGAAGACTCTGTGAGCTTGGCAGTTTTGTTGATTTGTTTATCAACTGAAGAAACATTGTCATTTAGAGTAAATTCTTCAGAATCTGTAGATAAACAACCTACTTTGGTTTTTCTCTGCATCAATAGGCGACATAGAGATTTTTTCTTGTGCTTTGTTTTGTTGCTAGATGACCCTTGTTCATCATCTCCTTTTTCCATTTTTGGGTTTGCCCCTTTATCATAGATAGCCTTAACAAACTACGAAGTAAATTTGAAAATTTACATTGTGATTATCATTTTATATTTTTGAAATTCGTCTAATAGATTAACATGTCATTAATTAAAATGCTTACACTGTTTTTGTAGAGGTGAATTAAGAAAAACAATAGGAATCAAAATAGAGATCAACCAGAAGCCTCGTCTTTCTCTTGATGTATTATTTATATACATAGCGATCCACATTTATTATTATGATATAAACAGTAGAATACTCAGCGTAAATAAATACGAGAAAAACATTAGCAGACAGGAAAGCTACACAAACACAAGACACTAACAGCTTTAGCCAACATAAGAAATAAAAAGAAACTAACAGAAAACTTCGTTCCAAAATATCTCATAAAAAGCACCATATGTATGTGTAGAGCAACCGGGTGCCGCGAAATTGTGTAAGTGTGCAACGAAATTTATTAAGATTTAATTTATTACTTGATTATATATAAATATAAATAAAAAAGAAATCACGTTAAAATCATCCACTAAGATAGTATTTTAATACTAACTGCAATCTATTTCGCTAGGCTTACCGTCCGATTTTATTGTTTTTGTAATTGCACACTTAATTGCCTACAAATTGCAGGTGTAGGCCCACCAATAATAAATTTATTTATGGATGTTTTCTTAATAGTGCTGAACAGACGTATTCCGCGCTCAAATCACTTTCTTGCCAGAGTGGTTGAGAGGGCGACCGGTAGCTGGTGACATTTGGAGGTAGAGCTGTCGGTTCTGAAGGACCAAGTAGTACTGGGTGGCTTGCTTCTCCCACTACTGAAAAGTGACTGAACATCAGTTTGGCCGTTCAAGGTCAAGCTTCCCCACTTGTCGCCCACCCTCTACACGTGGAATATTTTTTAGTCCCATTTGATTTGTTTATCTTGTAACGATGTTGATTTGGACCACTCTCATATATTTAAAAAGTCATGGATGATGGTATTTTTCTTTAAAGTATCGTATGTAAATTATCCTTTTAAGACTTCATCCATGGAGAATCTCGCGCTTTTCAAGAATAATATAGAAGGATTGCACCACTAAAACTTATTTTTTATTTCAAAATTTAACTCCGTAGTATTTATCAAACGAGCAAAAGACGCCAGCTCCCTATACCCAATAGGAAGCTAGCCTTTAAGACACCTGTCGCAGGGACGATTTTGATTTGTTGGTTTTGACACTGGTCACGAGAGGTCCAAGGGGCAAGGGGTATGTCATATATAAGCTGTGTGTGCGTATGAACACACAGAGTGCCGGCGACATAAACCTAGAGTACGTGTAATATCACGACAGTACTACTAACTACTACAAAGAATACCCAGTAAATAACCTGGATTACAAGTAAAATTGTATAAGAATATATACTATATATTCACATGTCTAACTCTAATGAATGTTAAAATTCTTGAATAAACATTGTAAGAATTTTAATTCTGTCGATTTATATTTTTAATTAGTTTGAATTTACTCTTAAGTGTTTATTTATTTTGACGCGACTAGCATGCCATGCGGCCAGATGTCATACTACATTTAATTAATTTTCGTTATTTATTCATTTTTAAACTTGGTGTTTTCAACGGACATTGCATTGCACCGAAGGAAACACAAGATAATAATAACAATACTTTTATCAGAACAAGAAATATACTTATTTACCGGTTTTTTTTGTCCAAATATTTCCTCCACATTTTAAAACAATACTGACAAGGTGTAATTTTATTTTTAACGTCTTCTACGAGATTCTACGATAATCATGATGGCTGATGCGACACGAGAAAAAAGAAATAGACTTTAGCAGAGGGGGAAGGCGGGAGATGTGACGACACAGATAGGTCATCCAATCTCGTACATTTTAATTTTAAAAGGCCCGCAACGAAAAAAAAGAAGAAATTGAGTTTATTTACAAACAATGATCATATTATGTCAAACCGTCAGATATCAGAATCTGCATCCATTTAGTTAAAGATTCAGATTTTATCAAGCTTCTTAATTAGCATTTCTTCCCTCCGCCCTCCTCCCCCAGATATTCCTTGTTTCTACTTTAATTTCACATATTTATAGACATATATTTCAAATTAAGAACTTAAATCCGCTAAATTTTTGGGGTCTCGACGAGAAATGCCTAGAGGCGGGAATTGGAAGAAAGAAGCGGGATTGGCGTCTTGGAGATTAAGAAAAGATGATACACATTATTTTCAGTGCAACAAAAATTGAAATGTTAACAGTTATTTCTAAAAATAATCTTTCAAGTGTTCATCAAAATGACTATCGAAGACGCGACGACAACTTTAGACCAAGGGTAGACCTCTGCAATGACTACTCTTGGACTTTTAGTGAGTGTTGGACCAACTCACAGTTTCGACGATGACCTCCCAGAACATCTTTTGAGCTGATATCATCATTTTTGTTATTTAAGTTTTAATCTCTACACCGCTTCAACCTCACTAATATATATATATATTTCTAAAGCTAGCATTTTTTCCTAACAATGACTCGGGAAAGAATCTTTTGGCCAGTCATTACTTCGACAGGAATGCAATGTCTTATGTCCTATTATTCATTTATTTTAACTATTAACTTCATAAAGGACATCTATTTAATAGAGTTTCTCAAGAAATTATAATATTTTAATAACCATCCACAAAGACTGGACTTAAGAATCTTTTAATTAATACCTCAAATTACTATTGTTATTTGAATTATGAATTGTATTTTAGCTTTATAATTTAGCAGACATCTGTTAGGCAGGGTAAAATTTTAGATTGACAATTATTTATCAAAGTAAAACTAAACTTTTTTTTTTCAAAGCCAAATCCGTTGTTAAGTATTGTATTTATATTATTATCACCACCATTCAATGTAATCCAACTTGTTACTATTGCTATAAAAAAAAACCATATTTAGCGATGTCTCACCTGCAAGCAGTTCCCAGGAGTGCTGACCTTGGAGGCCGGTATTGTTGTACGAAAGGTGAGTCCATTGTTGACTAGGTACAGGTAAGGTATATTTTTTCCCAACATGCACCAGAGGACCTGAGAGAGTTTCGTATTCGAGTTTATGCATTATTATTATTATTTTAAATTTTACCCCGAGATAGTAAGTTTTGTTGTTGTTAAATGTAAATGTTGGTTTTGAACCCAAAGTACTGTATTCATTTTAAATCTGAGCTAACCTACCATTCTTTTATCATATATTTCATGTACTGTTTTTTTAATGACGTCTCTAGACTTAAAGTTAATAAATAGATAGATTCTCTTTTTAATATTTCCCCCTTCTTTCCTATAAAAGACAATACACTTTATCATCATAAATAAGTATTTTTATTTACAACATGAATGACTTATGTGCATAGGCCTACATTAGGAAATATATTAGATAGTCTTTTTTTTTTAAGTTCTTTTGTGACACCTTTCTGTATTTTGTATGAACCTCCCTCGCCATGAAGTGATTCAAAAATGGTCTTGAACTCGTTTACAGTAGCCTTCCACGCTGAAGAAGGCAAAGGGAATACGATATTTCCCCTCCAAAAGTCATACGCTTTACGGGATAGGTAACCGAACGTAAAATATCTTCACTTGTCCATTGGAATAATCTTTCCCTTAGAGGCCAATGATTTTATGTGTGTGCATGTTAAAAGTTTTGTGACAAAGTTAAACAACATTTGTCTTCATATTTCCTTTTGATTAAGCATAATTCTTGTTTTAACTCTTTTGTCACACCAACATACTTTCTAATTTGTTTGGCATAGCTTTTAGTTTGCCGGGTAAATTTTTAAAACCTTTTTGTTGCGCCTTTTTAAAATAAATTCAACTGTATTTTCGAGGACTCTACAGTTTCCCTTAGTGTTTTACCCTCTGCAAGCAAATGCTCATAGTTTACACAGTTATCACATTTAACAATATCATCTTCAGGGGGTAGGGGGTGAGCTGTAGCAGTTTCGTTTATTTTAATTTTTTTTTTTTAGGATTTAATTGTTCAATTATTTCCAAAGCAGCTAAATGATTATGTCTAACATTAAATCGTTCTTCTCTAAGCAGAGCCAATTTCAATTTATAATTTTGTTCCGTCTGATTGTTTAGGTTCAAAGATGAAACACCAATTGTTTTTACTATTTCCCTTTGTGATAGGCTAGGATCGCCTGCACTGCATATTACGCGACAGACTTTCTATAAATATTGTCAGTTTTCTGNATATATATATATATATATATATATATATATATATATATATATATATATATATTACATAATTCATATTATGTAATTTAAAATACTGCATAAAATACTGTATAAATAATTAACCAACGCAGAAAACACCTGTAATATTATAAAATAAAATTCAGTCCAAATGCTGTGAATGAATAAAGTTTTAAAAATGTCAATGTTTACAAAACATTACGGAACCTTGGAAACTGATGAATATCACCTAAGGACTGTGGTCGAGGTACAGGAGCAATACACCTTGGCACGTTAGTCGCTGCGTGTGAATTATCGTCCATCAATCTCGAAGCGACGATTATCTCGTACTGCCTCCATTACCATAGAAATAATTTTGTTTCTCTAATCTCGTGTTTTTGACTTATAAGTGTTTACACCAACCCATTTCTTTAATGGTTTCAAATGGTTCCGTCCAGCATGGGTTTTTTTCTAACTTAGAATTGAAATCTAGTATGGATAATACTGTACGTGCAACCATTCCATCATAACTGAAGTGATTTATTTTAGGCTTATATTTTAGCGCAACGCTGCGGAAAGATTCCAATTTGCCGGCGTGACGACAGTTTTTTGTGTGCCATACATCTTCTAATAATTTGTTATCACAAATAGTTTGGGAAATAACATGGATATCTCCTTTAGACTTTCTAGACCATTTCTTTTCTTTCACTATCACTGTGTTCTTCGTGTGCGCAGCCATTTATATATTTACCACCGGTTCAAGGGTTGAAGTATGGGTGTCAGTGATATGCTTTAAAATGGAGGTGAATTTTTCAATTAGAGCCACATCGTTTCCCCGCATGTTTGTGAAGACCACCATAGGTGATTTATAATACCTTTTATAAGTTCAAACTCAGTTCCTTCTGTTTTAAGCTTTTTTGGTTAAAGATTTGGAGATATGCTATACGTCAAATTCGTGGATTATTGTACTCAGGGGCGCACCCACATGGGGGGGGGGATCTTTGGGGCTGAAGCCCCTCCCCCAGAAAATTAAGGATATTACAAAAATATGATTAGCACTATGTTCAATCAATTAATCAATTATATTTTGTTTAGTTGTATTTAATATAAAAGGGATTAAATCTGTGTGGTAGTTAGGGTTTTTCAAAGGAATACTTCTTTCTGTTGATTTTTAATTTTACTGTAAATTTACACTTAAATGAAAACTGGACCTGTGAGACCGTAATATTTTCTAGAAATGGTTCCATTATTTACTCTTTGTACATAGAGTTTTGAAGTGGGTACAGTAATTGAAATTATTATTTTATAGCAAATATGTAGACACTATTGTATCAGGAAGAGCGGAAGTGACAGTTGAGATATTATTATATGCCCCCCTTCCTCAAACTGCAAGTCCTGAGTGTGAAGAAGATTATGTGTACACATACCTTTTAACCAGTGGAGTACACAGTGACAGAGGATAGGTCGAGGATCCGATTTTGGTACAAATTAGCTTAAATATTACCATTTGCATCCTTTGAAATAAACACTTTTGCTGGGGGAGAAAACCCCAAAACCCCGCTTTTTAGGGGGCACCACTGATTCTCTATCTTTCTTATTCCCCTACTTCAAATCAAATGTCCAAATATTACAGTAATTGAAACATAAAATGTTGCAATTATGAAAATTGTTACGCAGCTCAAAATCCAGGGTGCACCCTTGATTGTACTGAAATTAGTACGAATCATTTTTCGAATGCTACAATGCCGATCAGTCACAAAAAGTGTAATTGTGAACTTTTTTTTAATAACCTGCCTGGTAAAGTTTCACATGCCGGTTTTTTCCAAATCGCCTGCTACTTGCCCCTTCTGTAATACTACAAAGTCTACGATTCTCCCACTGTCAATCCATTGCAGTATCAGTAATATATTTGGGACAGAAACCAGGGCTGTCGAACTGTACGTCACCTGCTAGTCTCGCTTAGTTTGCCTCTTCAAAATATGAACTTTGTTCGTTGAAACAAAATATTTTTATTGCAGGAACTACATACCTCTTAATAATATTACGGAAGCAGTTATTTAAAATACTTTTGAGTGTCTGAAAAGTTTTTAAATAAAGAATGACTCATACCACACAAATGCATTGACGTTGCTAGTCGTATGTTTAGTGAAGATCGCCTGTTACTATTAGAATGTGAATGCCATAAACAAATATGACCTGCATATTTTATAGTTATTAAAAGTGAAGCTCCTTTTACACCTGACTGTACATCACATAAAGCACCACCACATAGCAAGCAAAATTTGAATAGTTGAAGAAGGCAATCAAACACTACTATAAAAACCTGCGCACCCAATCTTTTTCCATTTCTTTGCTTGCCTTTCAGCGGCTTATTGTATTGTGTTTCTTGATTCTCATCACCCGAACTTATGCTCTCGTCACTTACAACGTAAACGCAATTGTCATCACTATCGTTATTGTCTTCCTCAATACTGTTTTCTGTTGTAGGAAAAAAAATTCTGTAACATGTGTCCCAAGCTCACATTGAATTTCTTCATCGTGGCTGCGCTAACATGATTCACTAGTTTCGGAACAACTCTAATTTCCAGGCTCATTACATAAAAAAGCTACCACATCGCAAATATCTAATGCACTCGTACATGTATCGTCGTGAAGAGCTTCTTCAATAATTTTCTTCCTCTGATAAGGTGATCCTTCTTAGGCGATCCTTCTCCTTTCAGCTTTATTGTGGGGACTGCGCTCTTTTTTTAACTGATTTGGAGTCTTGATTTTTAAAAGGTTTTCTTCTATACATTGATGAAATTTCAAAGTCATTATCGGTAAAATGTTGTGAGCACACTTTGGCGATTAATTTTACCCAACCATGCTTTACATCTGCTTGGTGACATTTCCCTGCTAGGCAAACTGTGAAAGCTTATGTATTTATTTTTATCAGCACTATTCGAACACATATAAACATAACATTGGGACGGCATGACATTAAACACTAATTTTCTACTCCAAACCCCAGCGACACGACACACAGATGGCTCGGCGCATAACTGTGTCTGCAGGTGTACGGACAGCGTGTGATAGCCTACCGTGACGTCATCCCTGCCTGCTCGCTTGTACAGTACCGAGGATATCTCGAGAACCAGGCGTTGCATTACGCTCCAGTTTTTAGCGTTGCCATTTGCTTTCTACGATCACTTCACCCAGCAATGTGTTGTATGACCTCACAAATCCTTTGATAAAATAAAAAATAAAAAATTTAATAAAAGAAAACAAACATGCACAACACAAAAATAATACGTACTATGTGAGTACTGATACCAACCAAACCATAATGGAAACGTGTTGATGAATGCCAGGCTGCCAGTTCACGAGTGGCGAGTGCTACCAAATAACGCTTGCTTACATATCAGATAACCAGATGGAAGCACCTGCCATTTGCTACGCTATAAAACACGCTGTTCGCAGCGCAACCCTTCATCAAAGATATAACTAGTGCCGTAATATTAATCTTTTAAAAATCCTGATATATTGGGGGTGCTGAGCACTCCTGAAAATATTTTGGGGATGTTTAATATGCAAAGCACTCCCACAATCGGCGCCTATGTATATATATATGTATGTATGTATGTATGTATGTATGTATGTATGTATGTACGTAATCTTTCTTTTTATTTCTGAATAAGACACACCTTACTTTTTGCGTTGATAATTGTGCACTTACTTAATAAAATATAAGCTATGTATTGTTTTATGATAGTAAAGCCAACCTGGACACGGGCAGGATTGATGAATTAAAGTTAAGAATCGGACTCGAACCATTATGGCTGCCGTGCCTTAAATTGTTTGTTATATAGGTGAATCTTGATGTTCAACCTTTCAAATTATGTGTTGTTATTAATTTTTCAATGCATTACCTTATTTGACTTTGAATACAAAAATAACCTTTAACCGAACATTCAAAATAATATTGTTTAAAATATTTTATTACAATTAGTTTTTTCTGTGATCACATCATTATAAATACGACGCAGACAACAAGACTATATTTGGGAGTTTGTAGTTAAATATCAACTTATTATAAACTTTTATTTATATTATTGAGGGTGACAATATAAATGCCGGACAAAGACAACAAATCTCAACCAGATCTACAAGATTCTCTCGAAGTAAGTTAAAATGTTTATTGCAATAATGGTATTTTAAAAGTGACTTAAAAATAATAAGAGTTAACGTCAGTTCGAATCTCCAAATTATTTTTGTTTGTATTAAATATAAATACATTTATTTACTTTTTTACCCGCTTCGGTGGCCGCATGGTCTAAGGCGCTACTCTCACAGTAGGGTAGACTGCCGATGATGGGGAGATCGGGGTTCGAATTCCGGTTGAATGTACTGAGGGTAGTTTTGTTCTAAATGGTTTTCCACTCTCTACGTAAATGCTACGTAAGCTTACGTTGAACTTCAGCAGAACAGCTCACACCGATGAAAACCTGCAAAAATCATGCCATCTATGTCTTATATGAAAAAAAAGTCACTTCTGTAATATGACATCCTACACGATGACCTTGAAACGACATTTTTAAAAGCTCCCGTTTCCGTACGCCATCATTTATCATTAATACAATACGGAGGTCCGGCTTAAGGGATGTGCCAAGTGTGCCATGCACAAGAGGACCCGAGGTTAGAGGCCCCTGCCTAACCCGCAAAAAAATCACTTTGATTTGTCACATTTATTTTGTAACATAATTATATTTCATTATTTTTGTTTTTTCGTAAAATTTATCCGAAACTTAACTCGAATCCCTGTCTGTTTATTTATTGTACCCAATATGCGTCGCTAGGGGTGCTGGTAGCCTGGTATTACGTGGTGTCCGACAGTCTATGCTTATAAATCAACGCAATTTTTCTTTTGTAAAACCGGAAATACTACATATCTGTAGACGGTAAAGTTGACTTTTGACAGAAAAATAAACATTGATTCTCTATTGACAATAATTTCTTAGGTAAAATAATAAAATACTTGGCACAGGGCCCACAAAAGTGTTAATCCGGGCCTGACAGTACGTACTCGAAATTCCTGCTAAAATGTATTTACATAGGTTATTTTACCTGTATAAATACATTATAATGATTATGTAAATATATTATTAAGGGCCCCCTTAAAGTAGCTACGTAAGGAGCCCCTCGGCCCATAGATCTGTCACTGAACTCAAACACTCGGATTGAACGTTTACCCGTGAAATATATGATTATTTTAACCATTATTTAGGTTGAGATACAACAAGCAACTGATTCTTCAAAAGACGAGAGTAAAAAGGATGTCGGAACTGCCCCTGCCTCAGAACAAGTTCCACAAGATAAAATCAGTCAAAATGATCAAGAGAGCGGTGAATTGGTGGTAAATATGTAGTTTAATTTACCATTGTAGTTTCATTTGAAGAGTTGCATGAATGAATAATAATGCAGGGAGGCACAGTATATTCTAGCAAGCAAAGCTAAAATTAAAAAAAAATTGATAAAATGTTTACGATAGTTTGCATGACTCGGAAGAACTTGGTTCGATCTCTAACCGTTTGCACAGAGAGGTGAGTCTGTCCACACTGTGCTGCCCCAAAGTTTAGTTGCTCGAATGTTGATGCAGTTCCTTTTAATTCACCCTCTCAATCTTTTTCCCTTGCGTTAGCTAGTTGGAGTTACTATGTTGAGGCAGTTTTAACACCGGATGGTGTATGTAACATTCAACCTTTCTGATGAAACATATAGCATGATCTGCAGCTACTGGCAATCATCAGAAGACGAAAGAAGAAACGACGTTTTGGGGTTCACACAATTATTCAAATTGTATGAGTTCTTGGTGCTTATAGGGTTTTAACTTCAGAATTAGCACAACCCCCCAGAAATATAATTTATCTGTGCAATTTCCTTCTAGTTTCTCTAGAAAGTTAAGCGCAGATTGCCGACTCGGCAACAGTTTAAGACTTGCTGCACGTCAAACATGGAACAGTGAACCAGTCTACTCAATCACAGCGTGGAATAGATGATAGAGCAACGTGTGTCATGCATTTTCAGGTCTGAAGTGTATCCCTTGTTAGCAAGTGTTCAATCACCGATGGTGCGTGCGTGTGTCACATCGCATACATCATGTGTTATGTGTCTGTTTCATCCTGTGTGACACCTGACTACTTATCAGTTACTGGCACTAAAGCGTGACGTACTTTTAAGAGCATGAGGCTATCAATATTAAGTACATTTTAATGTTCGCATGATTGGCTCGCTGGTATCGTAGTAGTGCGAGATATAAACGAGAAGCGAATCTGACATCAAGAGCATGTTTCTCCTTTAATAGAGTGGCCGAGGGTGATATTACACTCTCATATTTCTTCTATAAAAGAACTTAAAAAAACTAAATGTGATAATTTAACCACCCCAAGTTGATCTCGGTGATCTTGGGGTAAAGTCCTCGCCTTGGGACCCGATGTTTGTGGGTTCAAATCCATATGGGGTCGACGGATTTTTCTTGAGCGATAAAAATCCGTAGCATAACTTTCATCGGAGGGGAAGTAAAGTCGTCGGTCCCATGTCGATTGTGGTATGAAGAACCCTGGAAGTTATGTGAGAATACCTTTCTCGGCAAAATTGGTAGGCCCTTTCGTTCTCATGTGCCTATATATTCGGTCGGTCCAGAAAGTGCACGTTAAATACCTCAAATAAATAATCTAGTCTGTTTTCGCATAGCAATATTCCAGAGAAAGTACTATTTTCGACACAATACCCAACAAATTGTTCCTCTCCTGTTGATTCGGAACTGGGGGAGGTTGGGAGAGTATTTTGAAGACCTTTGCCCCTCTGGCTCCTCTAGAAATAAATTTGCTCCTTTTTTTGGATTGGCTTTACTCTGCCTCTGACATGCCTTGAGCGCCTCAGGTTTCGTGAAGCAATAAAATAGCACCAGTAATTAGGATTACCTATTTTTTCAAATATGAATAAAGTATTTTTATCAAGAACGCCTCCAGGATTTTTCTCCAAAGGAGGCAAACCAGGGGGTCAGGGAAAATTTATTAAATTGAAGCCTCAAAAGAAGCTTTTTAAGGCAATCCTTATCTCCTGAAAATAAGATACAACACAAGAAAAATGTTTCAAATTTATCCAAATTCGTGGGTGGACTCTTGACCTTGACGATCTGAATAGCGAATGCTCTTGGAGTTGCTCGCGCATGCGCCAAACTATCAACCCTAAAGTCAGCAGGTTGTTGGCTGGGGGCACTGTTTGAGCACTAGTTTAGAACACTGTTGGGCGGAATTAGCCTACTTCTAATATTTATACAATCTGACGGGGCGCAATTGCCCCCTCCCGACCCTCCTCCCCCTGTGGGTGCCCCTGACTCTTGTAAAGTTAACTGTCGTTATTGAATGTTCATAATATTAATGTAAAAAATGTATGAGGCCTCCAGCACGTATTTTTTCTAGTGCAAGGGCCCCTTCGTCTAAAATGTTTGGGAACCCCTGTTCTAGTTCATGAATAATGCGTACACATTTAAAATTGAATAATCTTTTATAATTGTGCAACATTCATTCTGTTTTGGCTGTGGAGTATTATCACTGGAAGTATTGCTTTATGCGCATTATGTGCCACGCACTATTCGTTATGCATGAATCCAAACCTCTGCTTGGGTATCTGTGTAGGACCCCATAGAACCGTTGCGCGAAGAATGTAAGGCGACCTGTTGCTCTGACTACGTTCAACATCTGGACAAGTGCAATGCTAGAGTGAACAGCAGGAAAAACACCACAGAAACGTGTGCGGAGGAGCTATACGATTTGTTTGGTTGCGTGCACACGTGTGTGAGTACCGAACATTTTTTATTTTTGAAAATATATTTTGAATTTTGTTAAGGGGGCTATAAATTGTAACGATTTTTATATGGAATGAAATATTAATGTTTATATAACAACAATTATGCCTTGTATCAGCGCCATATGATTGGATACACATCAAGCAGGCAATGATGAATAGTAGTTAAAAAAAAATAGATGGGTACTGTATATAAATTTATTTAGCATTGCGTCTCAAGGCCGTAGCCAGCCAATAATTTCAGCGGGGGGGTTTGGTGGGTCCATCCCCCAATTGACAGAGAATAGAAAAAATTCTAAATAAAAAACAATTCTAGAAGCTATCTGAAGTGTTTTTTTTATGGCAACACTACCCCCAACTATCGGAGGCTATGACAAATTCTAATCATTAAACAGATCTAGAAGCTCTTTTAGTGCTTTTTTATGGTATCATAACCCCCTAAATGCTGGAGGCTATAGTAAAAGTCTCTATATTTAAACAACTCTAGAAGCTCTTTAAAGTGTTTTTATGGTAACATGACCCCCTAACTGCGGGAGGCTAGGACAAATTATAAATATTAAATGGATCTAGAAGCTCTCTAAAGTGTTTTTTATGGTAACATATCCCATTAACTGCCGAAGGCTAGAAAAAATTCTAAATAATAAACACCTCTGGAAGCTCTCTGAAGTGCTTTTTATGGTAGCACAGCCCCCTAATTTGTACTTGTACCTTAATTTTGATATTGTTTAAACTATAAATAAAGCCATATATATTTTGTTCATAAAATTTCGGGGG
>CABFWB010002573.1:75182-89696 GCA_902151455.1 Timema bartmani | reverse complement strand
TTTTTTTTTTACATTTACGAATAAGAAGGATAGTTTTATTTGACTGCACCCGAATTAAGAGGGAGAGATGGTGAGGAAAACCGTCAAACATTTCTCTATCCATTAACGGCCATCCAAACCATTTCAAGCCTAACTGCTCGTACCACGTGACCACAAGTGCAAGATCGTAAGCAATAAATGATTGACGGAATACTATGAAGTGATTAAGTAACACAGATCGTTTATCCCGTTGAGTAAACTCTTTTTCTTAGTTTATTGGAGAATAACGTCTTGTAAAAGCCTCGATAAAATTATAAATCAGGCGACCTGGTGGTCTAGGGGTAAGGTGTCGGATTTATGGGCTGGGGGTCCGGGGTTCAATCCTCGGTCCCGGCACGGATTTATCTGATTGCCAAACCACCTTCCTTCACCCCTGACAAGGCGTGTATTAATCACAACTTGTGAATGTGTGGAATGCCAGGCCTCCGCCGTGGTTCGGATCCCACGTTAAACTGTAGTTCCTCCATTTCATCTCACAATCACCCTACCATTACACATTAGCATAAGTGCGTATAACCCGAACGGGTAGTAAGACGTTGTGCTAATAGTAATAATAATAATAGTAACTTATTAATCTGCCCAATTTAACCACCTAATCTTTATACATACTGCTTTTGCTCTGTTTTTCTATTATGATTCCTAATTATTTGTTTTAGCTTCATGTTTTACTACACGTTCGGTCTATACGCATCTGTACTAACTACTCTAATGTGTTAACAACCAGGAATCGTGCGCGCATGTGAGTGGTGAGAGAGTGGAAAACCATTTAGGGAAAATTCACCCTCAGTACACCCGATTGACATTCGAAACCTGATCTCCCAATCATCGGCAATCCAATCTATTCATACGTCAAATTATCTTATTTGCAACTTTACTTTTGATAGATATTATTATTACATATAATAGAATACTAAGACTTTTACTACTTAAATCCTATTTTACCTTCCTTTAATTTTCAGCCCTATTAGTGTAAACATGTGGATAGGTAAGAGGTAATGCACAAAAATAAAAAGTAATTGATGAAAGCAGCTATAATAACGGTGTTATCCTGTAAAATGAAACGACGGGTGACAGTTTAACAGATGTATCGATTGTGTTCCTTCCAGAAATTCCTTGTTCTGAAACTACTCCAAATGAGCCAAAACTTCGCGACAGTTAATGTCGGCCCTATTCCTTTTGTAGCCCAGGAGGGCGGTCGGCCGCTGCCAATATGTCGATCCAATACAGTTCAGTGTTTAGACAGCTTATCTATTCGTTCAATAGCTCCCTCAGCACTCAATGCCTGGATAAACACAGGCTCATGGATGAAGAAAGTTAGGATGGACTAGCTATTAATCTTGGGCTCACTATAGAGAGCACTGTCGTACTATTTAAAATAACCTTTATTACTCGGAGATAACGTCAGATCAAGGATAAAGAGAATTAGTCCCTCCTTTCACTAGGTGATATACAAGCGATATGGTTGGTTCGGATAGTTCCTTGTAGGAACTTACTATCAATTTATGATTTTATTACTCTTTAAAAGTTATTTTCCACAGGCACGGGAAAGAATGGTATGTTTCTATTAATTATTTTTAAAAAAACATTAGTTTGAGGGTGTTTTTTTTTTTGCGAAATAATTTTTGTGTTTTCCTAAGAATCAGCCATTTTATAAACAAAAATCACCGTAAAAACCGCCAAAATTCCAGAAAATTCACGAAACCATTGAAAACGTGCACTCGCATTATCTGTATGGCAGAGAAAAAACAAGCGTTGATTGAAACGTGTGGTGACGAAATAAAGTGACACGTGCATCTAAACAGGTCGAGGGATCCGGTTGCAATCGTCCATTCACTGAGCGACCATTGAGCAGTCTGCTTCACTGCACACCTTGCAAGGTATACCACGAAGGCTCAGCAAGTGTGCCGCTAGAGGTTTGGGGAGGCTCTAAAATATGTTAAGGAGGGGGGGAAGGTATTACAGAGAAATAAAACAAATCTATCGAAATCAATGGTAATCATATATTTTAAAATAACACGCTAATTAGAATTTTATCTATTGAAATTTTAAAACAAAATCTTAATACTTGTGTTTATTTAATAATAAAATTACTCCTTAAAATAATGAAAGTGTTCCTTGATAATCGTAGTGATTTGTTTCAATATCCCATAAGTTGAAAAAAGGTTTAAGGGAATCAAACCACGGCCACACACATCGGAGGACACGTGGTCTAGATGTAAAACTAATTTAGTCTGATTTTCTGGTGTATTAAGGGTGGTTATTTTAATTTAAAGTTTTACCAGTCTCCCGTTATGCAAATACTGGTACATATCCTATAAATAATACTTCCTCATCTCTTACCACATTAGCAATATTTAATATATTTGCACGAAACACGAACGATTAGAGAATTAGACGAGGTGGGGAAAAAAAAGAGGTATTTAAGTGTCTTTATATTAGTTCCAAGCTATTATTTCTTTACCCCTATCTTAATGATTGTAAATATGCGGATAGATCATGTGGATAGTAATATACAGAAAACGTATGAATATATAAAAAGTAGTTTCATCGACATGAAAAGGGATGTTTTCCCCCCCTTAGTTTTTAGAACGAGATTTATTCCCTACGATCTAAGTGTAGACGCTATTGTTTGTCTCTCCCCTCCCCCTATCCCCCCACCCCCCATCCACAAAACTCAACAACCCACACTACCCTTGTCTCGTTGTAGATTCGAGTTGCTATATATTGGGTTGAGAGACGCTCGTCGGAAAGTCCGGATCTTTATGGACACTCGTCATTGTCGGAAGGTGTAAAATCCGGTCTTTATGGGCGACCGAGACAAGGTGTGATATTTCCCACCCTCCTTTATCCTAACAACAGTCAAAACACAGAGGATGACAGTTATATAAACATGGGAGATGTTACACGAGAGGTAATTTCTAGAGATGAATTTAAGTGGAAAATTCTCAATTTTATTTTTCTGTAAAAAAAAAAATTCCATTTGTTTAAGTGGAACGAATTAATATACAAAGTCTTAAAAGTTTATATTCCAGTTTAATCTATCCCAAACAAATTTATCAAATGAGTTTTAATAAAGTAATAATCCGTTTCGGTGGCCGCATTATTTAAGGCGTCACTCTCACAGTATACTAGATTGCCGATGACGAGGAGATTGGGGTTGTGATACCGGTCGAGTGTACTAAGGGTAGTTTTTCCAATATGGTTTTGCATTTTTCCTCCACGCAAATGCTGGCATTCTCCCTCTACATTCAATATTACTTATCCATAACTCATTAGCATAACTAGTACTTAGTTTGTGCACGTATCGTGAACTCTATAAAACGTGGTGGTTGCTTGTTATATTTTATATCTGTATATATATATATATATATATATATATCATACGCTAAAAAATAATATAAATTGTATATATAATATTGTACATGACAGCCAGTTCAGTCGCCTGTATGTAGACTATTTGTCAATCTAGTGGGACAAAGCATTGCCCAGAGTAATCTCTTATTCATGTTGTCCACACGCAGCCGCAATGAGATGATCTGTTGATAGTTATTATGTAGTTGTGGAGAAGGTGTTGAGTCTTAACCTAACCTAGAAACCTTATTTACCAAACCTTGGTGACCGTTGGGATAATTCCTCTTAAGAAAAAAAAAACCCCACGATACCAGCTGGACATCGAATCCGGGACCCCTAGATTCGTAAGCCAGGTGCACTGACCACTACACCAAGGGAAGAGATTGTAAATCTTGTAGGATTCTGTTGCGTGTATTTGCAGCCTAACCACCAACCCTAAATGTTTGGGTTTCATGTGTCTATTAACACTTCTTTCTACCCGTTCAGGTTGTACGCCTAGATACTAATCTTTCTAATATGTCAGGAATTATGAAAACTTAATTCAGAAGTAGTGCACCCGAATTTGCGTGGAGGGAGAGTGTAGACCCATTTAGGAAAACTACCCTTAGTGTACCCGACCGGGATCGAACCTCGATCTCCCCGTTTTCAGCAGTCTAGTCCAACATGAGAGTAGCGCGTTAGACCCCGCGGCCACCGAAGCAGGTCGGTTTCATTTTAATGAAGGGTTTGTTTTCTAATAGTCACAATTCATTGTCTGTGTTTTGCTTGATAAGTTACGTTGCGTTACGCTACGTTACTTTACGTAACGTGAGTCCTGACCGCATACTAGTTTCTTTACATCAAGCGAACGTTATTTGAAAGTTAAGTGAACGTAACGATACGTGAACGTTAAGTTAATTGTGATTTCGCTATAAGTTAAGTGAACGTTAAGCTAACTGCATCGTGATGGCTTCCATTTTAAAAACACGAAGAGAACGGTTAAGTTACGTTACGTCACGTGATCATTAGGTGAACGTTAAGTTGATCGTGATCCCGGCATAACACATCTATCCTAAAGGTCCCGCTCGGTAAGAAAAGTAGTTAGTTTAGGGGTGGGAAAGGTAGAAATTAGAGACAATGTAATCGCATTTGTTTGGAGAAAACCCTATTTTAGGAAGTAAATAAAATAGTTTAGTACACCCACCTGGGATGTGAACCGCCATCACCAACTGACTAGAAAATACGGACAACTTATCCTGTGTGTCCATCGGTGATCAATTAATCTTGCTGTATCTTAATTTATTTGTTACAAAGCACGGGTTTTGTTCCGACAACATAGTTACTCGTGTTTGTGTTAGCCATTGCTTTAAAAACAAACAATGACAAGCCATAAAACGATAAAAGGTCCGGTCATCACACGGTCGTAAAAAGTAGCACCTAGTATCTTCGTGTAAGAAGCGGTCCCCGTGACGTCATTTATACGAAGAGTTTGTTTCTTTCTCTTCAAAAACCTCGATAAAGCTCGATTCACCCGTTCGCCGAAATTATAATTCACACCCTGGAAGAACAGGAGTTTTAAGGCGGGGGTGTAGGAGAAGCGAGAAAAGTTCAATTTTTTCGGCAGTTTTTATAGACAATAATTTTTTGGTGGTTCATATAAATCGAATAATTCTCCGATAGAAACATAGAGTTTTTTTGAATAAAGTTCTTGAATATATATAAAGGACGTCCTGAAATTTAATGACACATTTTATGTTTATTTTAAAATGTTTGTCATCGAATGCCGCTATTCTCATGACAAATGTTCCAACAACTGTTGTGAAAGAAATTAAACTATGTTTCAAATTGAGCAATAATTTATTTATTTTGGCAAAAAAACAGTTTTGCTATAAAAATGCAAAAATATTAGCCTTTTCTCGGGTCCCCCTTCCATCCCACCTTAACTCTTGATGATTTGCAACGCAAACTTAAATAAAAGAGCTGATTATAAACAACATATTTGTTTTGCTAGTGGATATATATCAAGTCCCAAACTTAAGCGGTTAATTTGTTCCAAAGATACTGCTGTGTCGTGACACAGTTTAACACACCGATACACACAATTTTACAAGTTTTTATCAAATATCCTCACAGCAGCCGACGAAGCTGTCTATTTGTCTCTAATCCCACAGCGCATGCGCACTGATCCAAGTATGTTGATTCAATAAAAGTCGACTGTATACCCCAAGCAGAGTTTCTGACCTGAATAGACAAATCTTAAACTTATTTAGCTAAAGCAGAGTGGGTCACGCGGATGACACTGAAATTTCGTGAGTGTATGTTTAAAGTGCACGTTTATAAATAAAATTTTGTATTTGGCTCATTTTATTTGAACATTAAAGTGGAACGTATCGGTGGTCACGCTGACTAAATGTAAGTCATATATGGTATGGTTTGCTGTTGAAAGAAGGGTTGTATACTTAATCCCTGTGGGGTGTAGTAAGGATGATTTTTATTAGATGTTTTCTCACTTTACCTATTCCCAAATGCGGATGCTTTTCCCCTAAAGAAAAGCTTCCCTATTCTTTCTCCATGAGCCTAGTTAAATTTGGACGGGCGGCATGAGTAGTAAGATGCTGTTAAACTAAAAAAAAAAAAACTTATTGTGAGTTTATATCGGATCACAGGTAACTTTAAAAACTATTTGGAAATATATCATTTTTGCGCTAATTTAACAATTTTCTTATTTCTTATTTTAATGTGAATGTCCATTTCCTATGGCCATAAACACGTCCACATACCACCATATACTAGAAATCGTCTATTGCACTAAGCGAGAAACGAATAAAAACTTCTGGTAACGTCCCTCCCTTAGAAACACAAGTGGGAACATATTCCAATTCCAATTTCCGTTTTCAATTCTTCCTTTACTTCAGAGAGGATTATTTTTTTTAAAGCGAGATGGAAGGAAATCAAATATATTTCCGAATTATTGCTGTCGCTGGAGGTAAGAGCAGTATTGACAAAGTGAAGCGAGGTCCTGTTTTAAATGGACCGTTTGGGAATTCGTCTGTCTGTCTATCTGTTTGAATATTTGCTCCATGATAACAGTGAAACGCCTGGACTTATTTTAACAAAATCTGGCAGGCACATTTTTTGAACATTAAAAAAATGTATGTTTATGGTTTTTCAATTTGACAATCCTTTTCAATATGGCGGATGCTAAAAAAGGTGTTATGTTTAATAGCTCATCTTGATCTTGATTTAGAATTCATAGCAATCCATCGAGTACCTAGGATTATTTTTTTAATTCTTAAATAAATTGAAATACATACATTATGTCTTAATTCGCGAGAACATAAATTTGTATGAATCTCTAATAATGTGATGTACTATTAAATATAGTATTAATTTTTTTGACTAGCTTTAACAGCAAGTAAGACTAGTAACGATAAGAACATTGAGGGAGCGAGGTCTACAGTTCACAGAACTACTAGTAAGACTGTAATAATAATAAAAACATGGAGGGAGCGAGGTCTACAGTTCACAGAACTACTAGTAGACTGTAATAATAATAAAAACATGGAGGGAGCGAGGTCTACAGTTCACAGAACTACTAGTAAGACTGTAATAATAATAAAAACATGGAGGGAGCGAGGTCTACAGTTCAGAGTACTAGTCAAAGCTTGTGCTGCCTAGTAGATAGATTTAAAGTGGGCGTGCTATTTGATTTGCATTTAAATTTGCACAAACTCTTCGAAACTTATTATGACCGAGTGCTACTTGCTAAAGCGGTTCGGAAAAAGAGTTCTTCATTTTTCAAGATGCTTATTTTCTTTCCCTTGATACTCTAACCCTTTTGCTACCTCATAAACACAACGCTTAGGTATTCATTCCACTGTTGACCCCTTTACTGTATTGATTAAAAATATTATAATACCAAGTTTTCTTGGTTTTATTATTTTATTACTCCAAGGATTTATTTTATTTAACGTTTCCAGGAATATTTCAAGACAAATATCTCAGTAATATTTCAATGGTCTGAGACGAGGACACAATTATATATATATATATATATGTATATACATAATATACATACATATATACATAATATATACGTATATATACATATACATAATATTATATCATTGAATTTTAAAGCTTTAGATAGTTTATCTTACAGCCACTTGGCGTTGTGTTTCTTTAGCATCTTTGGATCACAAGTTAAATTTATTGGCCAGCCACTTGGCGGCTTCATTATTAAATTAAATTTCCACATTTTTGTGATTGATTACAAATATTGTTCTGTTCAGATTTAGGAGGCCGATAATATGATGAAGGCATATCATATCTTATTTCAGCAAATTAGGAGCTTCTAAAAAGGGCACTTTGATTGATATTATATATATTTTAGGAGCTTATCTTTTATTAACTATTCATATCAAAACAGAGCTCGTGAGATACTGTTTGATTCTTCAAGTATGTTAAATCATGACTGATTTAAAATAAATAGAGATAGTTTATAAAGTCAATTGATAATTAGTTGTATCGAGTATTCTGAGACACCATTTATGTTTATTACGCATATTTATATAACATTTTTGTGAATTTTATATATTAGTTGTCTAATGTTGTGACTGATGCGAAGCAGTCCAGGGAACTAGCAGCATGTAAAGTTACTTGAACACTACATCCGTCATGTATTAAGTAAGAATTTTATTCAGCAATAACTATTTCTAAAGTACATAAACGTTTGTATACTTATTAAATCAGCTCCTTTATCTAGAATGTTCATTTTTAATAAATATCGTGCTTCGTACGAAGACTGATGTTACCTTACACGTTTAAGCTGTCTCACTCGTCTCATAGAGTTGTATATGTTTCGTTATTTAAATAAAAAAAACTCTCTTGTTACTTCCTATACTATTATTTCTGAGTGGGACTGGGTGGGCGGTGGGGGGTTCACATTGATATTTTCATGGAGACTTTCGTGTTATATTGGATTGCCGGTGATGGGTATATCGGGGTTCGAATTCGGGTTGGGTGTAGCTAAAATGTTTTCTTAATTGTGTCTCCACTTTCCCTTAGAGAAAATGAGGGTACACTTACCAATGATACCTCTTTAATCCCTATTCAATTAAAGTAATTAAATGCATGAGTATAACCTGAACGGAAACTAATATACGGTGGGTAAAAAAACTGCGGTGCATAGAAATCATTTTTTTAAGCAACATTTTTTTTTAGAATGCGTCTGACGGTGTTTTAGTTAATTATTGGAAGTCATATTAATTATTCCTTTAATCTCTTTCATTTTATTTCCTTGAAGATAAATAAATTTTGCTCCTTTTGTTTTCGTTGAAAGTTTTTTTTTTTTTTGCTTTGAGGAGCAAAGCAAAATGTAGGGGAAAAAATCTAATTTATAAAACAAGCCATGTGGAAAAAAAACAACTAAAAGTAACTTTGAACATGTTTTTTAATTTTAAAATTTGTTTGAGGATAGTTAAATCTCTATCATATTTATATGTAATGAGTTTATTTACAAAAGGAGGTATCTTTGTATTTCAGATTGTTCTCTTCTTTATTAAATATAATACGACCTTCTAAATATAAGCTAATATTCTAACAATCTATAGATTGCAATATAAAGAAGTAATGATACTAAATCTAGTAAATGCTAAAATCAAGCGGAAACTTCAAACCTCTTCTTACTATGTCAACATTCCACGCCACGCCTTAACATATTTTACTCCCCGTTCATGCTGAAAGATTTTATTACAATATGGTCCTAACTCATTATCTACACCATGGCGGATTTGCAATTTGAAATATGACACCTGAACTTTGGAACTAAACCCAAGACCCTTGGCTTAGCATGTATATATTCTACCAATGGATGTAATGGATGTGTGGAACTCAAGGGCTACTCTGAGATATCATTAATACCACAGCTAACAGCGATTATCGAATGGCTATATGCTGCTGATAGCTCAATGACAATGTACATGATTGTGAATAGCCTATAGATCATTTAGAGCTCACAAGGTTTTCTATTCATGTACACTTCGTTTAACCTAAAATGTAGCACAGTCTTACCTTGGTGGGTTACACTATGGCTTCATCGTATAAGCTACGCCATAGTGGAAAGACTCACTCTCAATGTAAACCAAGTGTGCAATTAATTGTACAAGGGTCACCTTTCTTCTAAATTAAGATAAGCTTGTCGCCTTTCAGGTAAGCAAAGTGGATTCCGTGGAGATTTGTTCGATGGAATCGTACCGTTGAGATTACACAGACCGAAACCTGTTCCCATTTTTTTTAATACTCCCTCTAGGTAATAAACTCATTCCTAGACTATCTTATTTGATTTTAAATGAAAACATAAATGAATACAAAAAATAATTCCACATTTCAATCACATCTCAATATTTTACGTTTGAAATTCTATCCCGTTTCTAAACGTGTGTGGATTCCTCTCTGGGTAGTAGTACTAGTAAGTGTTAGAGAGAGAGGGGAGGTGCGAATATACAAGCGACGATATTTTAATATAATTCAGGTATTTGCATTCCTTTGTGAAGAAACTTATCGGAACTCGACCCCCCTTAACCTCTACACCCCTTAAGCCACCCAACCCTCCCGGCGAGCAAAAACCTTCACCTCTCTCCTAGCTGGGCAAGGGATGTGAAGTAGACAAGAAGATCCCATCCTTTACAGGTTTAGGATTTTTTTTTTTTTTACATATTTGAAAAGAGATTTACCAAACAAAAAAATTAAATAAAAAGAAGATTACAAGGCGTGCCCAAATTCCAGTCACGAACAAAATATGATAAAAGGTAAGGGGAAGAGATCAAGGATATATATATATATATATAGAAAACCTTCATGAATGTTTAAGTGAAATGTCCTAGTTTTATTAATTTAACAAAGTGCATTCTATATTTTATTCATAATAATAATAATAATAATAATAATAATAATCTTCTTTAATGACGAGGTTAAGCCTAAGGCATTTTCTTAAACTTAACCAATACAATTAAAATTAAGTTTAACAGAATTATATATATAAAAACACACAAATATGAACTAGTAAAGCTAGAGCTAAAATACACCTGGATTATGTAATATGAAAACAAGAGATATATTTTACACAAACATAAATAATTCATGCACACACACACACATTTACATACACACAAAAGAAGGTGTGATTACGTCTCAAACACCTCAAACTCGCGAATGAGCTTCCACACGCAAATTATTTGCAACTTTTCGCTTGAAACCATTCAATTCTAATTTCTTTACATAGTTGGTTAGGTTATTCCATGAACGAGAAAGTTTAAACGGTGAAAGAATTTAAATAATGATTGGAATTATGAAGAGGAATGAATAAAGTTGAGTTTCCTTGTGATCGAGTGTTGAAATTATTATTAGAGTTGAGTGAGCGAATACAGGAAGAAAGGTATTGTGGGGAGTTGGAAGTCAATAGTTTCTTTATGACGGTCATCGAGTGTAGAGCTCGTCTTTATTTAAGTCGTAGCCAAGTTAGTCTCTTATAGTACAGTATTTATATATAAACCAGGGCTTGGCATGTGTAGTAGGATTCTGGTGAAAGAAGCTTTTGAATAATATAAATAAACGTGACGCCGTCCAAGACGTTTTATGTAAGGGTGATTTTAAGGGATATCTTAAGGAAATTGAGTAGAAACTAGAGGTAAACTTTTATTTTACCCCAGGCCCTGATTTTGAGAATCGTTAAATAGGCCATTGCCCACCATCCCACCCAAATCACACAATTTAAAACTGAATATTCCATGTGAAATATATATATATATAAAGAGAGAGAGAAAGAGAGAGAGAAGAAGGTAGCTGTCACGATAGAAATCATAAACGCTTGAAATTTAATCAAACCTAATGGAAAATACGTTAAAGTTACCCCAAGATTTTGAAAATACTTATTATATAATCCCATGGTCATGTTAATACGTATAATATTAATCATAATATTATATAGTATACATTTAAAATTTATATAAAGTAATATTTTTCACCTGTTAATTAATAGTTTATTTGGAATTTATCGGTAAAATATGAGCTTTAGGTTATATTTATTACTATGGAAGATCTACACATTATTAATATTGGTACATGTTTGACACAGTAAAAATAGGATCATAGTTCTCATTTTACACATGTGCTGCTGGACAATAAGAAAAAGGTTTAATCTTAAAGGGAAGAATCGGTGGGTGGCGTGTTCCTTTATTGCATACTTAGCTGTTGGTGGTCCCCTTTTAAGGTGGGTATGTAGGAACTTGAGAAAAGGCAAGTGTTTTTGCAGTTTTTATATCAAAACATTATTTTGGTCAAAATAAATCAAATAGTTCTCCAGTAGAAAACAAACAGTTTAATTTTCTTCACGCGGTGACCTAAACATTTCTTGAATAGGCTATCTATCACAGATGTACTGGAATTTAATGAAAACATTCTCTCTTTATTTTAAAAGCTTTTAATCTTATGTCGCTATGCTCATGACAGATATTCAACAACTGTTGATACCTTGCGAATAAAATTAAACTTTATGTTTTTACTGGACCAATATTTGGTTTATTTTGGAAAAAAAAAAAGTTTTGCAAAAAAAAAACCTTTATTTTGGCCAAAAAAAGGTGTTGCCAAAAAACTGTTTATTTTGGCAAAAAAAAAGGGTTTTGCCAAAAAACCTGTTTATTTTGGCACAAAAAAAAAGGTTTTGCCAAAAAACTGTTTATTTTGGCCAAAAAAAAAGGTTTTGCCAAAAAACTGTTTATTTTGGCCAAAAAAAGGTTTTGCCAAAAAAAAATTATTTTGCCCAAAAAAAAAAAGTTTTGCCAAAAAAACTGCAAAAGACACTGACTTTTCCTCGCGTCCCCTTCCATCCCACTTTGAGGAAGCAGAAAAACCTACATCGGTGGTAACATGGTCTTGGGTTCCGGTGTTGCAGTAGACTGAAATACCAATGACCAAGTGGTCAAAGTTCGAATCTCAAACATTGTCTTATTGTTAAACTATCGTTTCCTTTAACTCAATACTTGTTTATGTCCCTCCATCAGGTTCCTTCTTCAATAGAAATAAAATATATCTTAAAAAAAATAGTGGTAAGATATTCAAATCAGTTTTTTGGGGGCTATAGGGGGAATTAAATAGTAGGTTTATAATATAATATTAGATCATAATCTAAATAGTGTGAGGGTAGAAACTATTATACTCAATATCTCAGATCAATGGTCAAATTCAATGTCGGTTCGTGTGGTGTCACCAGGATAAGCAAAGCGACTATACTCGTGATATAGCCTCCGTAAATTTGTCCCCATTTGGCCAATCATACACAAGCTCTACTCTATATAACTCACATGTAAATGTATTCCCGATGATACCTGACAAATGAGTCTAATGAGGGAAGAGAAAAATTCTCAGATAGAGTTTTAAAATATCTGTTTACTCTAGAAACACTCCACGATATTATTCGACTGATTTAAATTGTATTCCAGATATAATTATATAAAATAAGACAATATTATGTAAAATCAGAAACCCTCTGAAAATAAGATAACCATAAATCAGTTGCACAAGTGATTCTTAAAATATTAATACACTTTATATAATAATCAAATATTTATATCCAGCCTTCAATCAAAATAAGATTTATTTAATTTTATGAATTATTTTTGCCCTAAGAATCAACATTGCATAGTTAGGAAGAGTAGAAAAAAAATTAATTTGTATTAAAATGTATACAAATTTTAATGCCAGATAAAATTATTTTATTTTACTGAGGTAAGTGTAAATAATAATAATAACAATAAATTATAGAAAATAATCAAAAATAGAATACAAGGATAAAATAAATGAGTAATAAATATTTACTTTAAAGCTAAAATTATAAATTGATTCATAACTTATTAAGGTGGCCATTATTCGCTGATGTTTGTACTAATCATAAAGGAGAGTTTTCCCTCGTGAAGGAATTTGGGTAACATGTCATAATCCAGGTAAAAACACTCTCGAGAAGCAAAGATGCTCTCAGCTTCCGGTATATCATCGGCCACCGAGTTCAGGAAAACCATCTTCATCTCGGAGAGGATACTCCCTTGCACGGCGATCTCGTACACGTATTTCTTCCCTTCCTCCGGGGGGCTGACGTGTTGGATGGTCTTGAAGAGCCCCCTTTTGTGGGGGCAGCACTTCTCGTGAATCCAGAACAGCTCTCCGAAAGCTATCCCCAAGGTCGTCTTGTTCCGACAGGAGGTGAGGTTATAGTTGGATACGGAGCAGTTCTGGTTGGCGATGTTGAGGATCGGGAACTTGTGAGCTTTCACCACGTGATCGTAAAGTTCGGACTTGACCCCTTTCCAAGCGCATCTCGGCACGGGGCCCGGTTTGTTGGTCACCCCAGCCCGGCACTTGTAAAGCTTGAAGTGGCAGCTATTCTCGTGGTCCACCAATGTACCCAGAGATAGCTTGGCAAGACAACCGTACTGTCTGTATTGACAGGGTAGCTCCACGGTGGTCGACAGCTGTTCCGCCATCCGGTTCCTGATGACGACGGACGTGTCTCTGCAGGTAGGGCAAGAGAACACCCGCTCCTTGCACTTCTGGCAGATGCTGTGGCCTTGCAGGCACTGGAATATCGGGGGTCTCATGCAGCAGAAACAGACTGGACAATCCAAGATGCTCAGCAGCTCCAGTCTCAACCTCACTTCACTGTCTTCTCTGATATCGACCATCTTTGCGTCTGATCAAATGAAGGAGAGTAGGGAGGTTAGCAGTCACGTGTCGTGGGGTGTCGCCAGAGTAAGCAGAGTTATTTGAAATGTAAACAACTTTATTTTTCTGTCTTTTTTTTTTTTTAATTACTCAATATATTTCACTGTCACTTTATGAACCGACTAATTATATCAACAAACGACTTATAAACTAAATTAAAAAGACACATCCAGCCACTTCGGCTGTTAGTACATCACCGTGAAAGGGTAAATCAACATTTTACTAAAGATGAATTTCCAGCCATTCCAGGAATCAAACTTGGGGTCTTTAGTTTAATAATTAGATGCGCTATCGCCTGAGATATGGTGAAGGGATTTTTTTTTGGAGGGGGGGGGGGTATAACATATCGTTGGTACAGTATTAACAAATTTG
>CABFWB010002573.1:64870-75169 GCA_902151455.1 Timema bartmani | reverse complement strand
GGGGGAGGGTATAACATATCGTTGGTACAGTATTAACAAATTTGGTCGACTTCGGTGATCTTGAGGTAAAATGTTCGCTTCAGGACCCGATGTCCATTGGTCATAATTCATAAACCCAGTCAGGGTCAAACAATTTTTCATGATCTATAAAAAATATGTAGCACAACTTCCAACGGAGGATAAGTAAAGCCGTTGGTTCCATGTCGAGTGTGGCATGTTAAATAATCCTGAAAGTTGTGTGGAAATACCTTATTCGGCAAAAGGGGTAGGTCTTTTGCTCTTGCTCATAGAAATTCTCGTGTACTGATATAATCAGTCGGTTCAGAAAGTACACTTTAAATACTTCAAATAAATAATTAAAAATAAACAAACTTTGCTTACACTATCATCACGTCACGACACGCCACGCCACGCCACTGGTATTCATTTTTATTCTAGAATGATATTTAAACTTTACAAACACCAAATTATATCAGTACATAGCTTTGTGATCAAATCAGTATTTTTAATGTAAACTTTATGTTGAAAGCGCCGCCTAACGCTGCAATATTTGTTTAGAGATGAGCATTTCTTAAGCTCTAAAAACCACTAAAACAATCTTTAATGATCTTTAATGGTTTATTTTGCCACCCTATCATAGCATCTGTTCAAGGAGGGATAGATTTATATCTCTAAACATAAACTAAAATTAATAATTAAAATTGCGACATTTCTCTTAAAATGTCGTTGAAAATAAGATAGCATTTTTAATAAAATTTCGGAAAAGTGAGAAACTATCTTATTTACTTTTTATTTTGGCATGAACTATGGTTTGAATAACCACTTATAAAATTAACAAATAATTTTTGAACATCTGCAAGAAATTCCTCAGCGCTACGATTGGTGGCCACCTTAAATTCTTAACAAACCCATCATTTAATTTATTATTTCAAGTCCAAGAATCATTTCTGATATGTGGATGGATGAAAAACGTATGAACTGCTGTAGCCACATATAGACCAAATATTTAGTAAAATGTTCTATTTATAACGTAATAGATCCTATTCTAAAAGGATTCTTTGTAATAAGGCTAGCTTCATAAAACTCTCGATACTTGAGTATTATATTTCCTGTTCACTCACCTAGGCTCTCTGACCGTATTAAAAACGATTGGATGGTGATTTAATAATATGATCACCAACACTATCTAAAACTTGCAAACTCTTTCCTTCCTATAATTTACCATCCAACCACTAACCCAAATACCATAACCTCCAAGTTATGGATTATACAACAATCATTGCTTTGGGCTGTGGAAACCACAAGTTTGAGTGCACTGGCGGCCAGGCTGTGAACTAAAAGATATAAAAACTCTTAGGGAAATATCTTATCAAGAACACAGAAAGGTGTGCATTTTAAATAAAACTAATCCTTAATATTGAATATATTATGTGTTTGTTTTTATTGTTTTAAGAATAATATATTGTATTTACTTACTCTATGGCATTATGAAATCGAAAGTTAGTTATCATACGTATAAATGTACGCCACCCATCCATATATTGAGTTAGTTCTATCCAGTCTACCTCATTTCTATCTTGAGTTAGTTCTATCCAATCCACCTTATTAAACCCTATCCTTTTCTTGAGTTAATTCTATCCAATCCATCTCATTACATCCCATCTCTATCTTGAGCTAGTTCTATTTGGTCCACCTCATTACGCCATATCCCTACCCTATACCTATATTGAGCTAGTTATATCCAGTCCACCTCATTACAACCTATTCATATCTTGAGCTAGTTCTATCCAATCCACCTCATTACACCCTATCTCTTTCAGGTCCCTTCTAATGTTATCCTCCCATCTGCGTCTAGGTCTTCCCAATGGTCTCTTGCCATTGGGTTTGCCAGTCAATACCTTGAACATAGTTCTAGATTCTACCATTGTATTTAAGGTTTTTAAAAATCATTTGAAGTAAGGTAGGATACTGAAATTAGGTCACAAAGGCCCCGTTCAATTAAACACAAATTGTTACGTCACTAAAGGAATAGTGTTGAGGTTTGTCTAGTTTTCATTATAATTATTTTAGAATCCACAAAGTCGACTTATTATTAATATTATTATGATTGCCTTTCGACAGATTCATGTTCTTGTCCTACAATAATCCAACGTGATGTCCCATAAAAAAATTCATTTTATAGATCCTAAAACTTCATCTTCTACCTTTGTTTGTGATCGTCAATCAATCAGTTTCAAAATCACTCTATCAGATGGTTGTCTGCCATAATTATTGGTTTTAATGTTGGATCAGTTTAGTTTATATTTTATGATTGTTCTAAGAGTGGTATGATATATTACGATAGCAATGTAAAATATTGTGTTTTATGTTGTTTAAAGTAACAGCGCCACAGTGGCCGTGTCCTGAACTAAACTTAGTGCCACCTTGTTCATATTGAGTACCCACCATGTGAAAACAATCCAGGGTTTTCATAAATTTCCCCCAAGGTTTTTTTTTTGAATGAACGTGTCAATTGAAAATAAAGGATTCGTTTTAACTACACTCGTATTCCTTTTACAGTTAACGTAATGTAGTTAATAAACTATTATATAAATATATTATTAAATTAATTCAAATAATTAATAATTAATTGCTTTTCCAGACCAAATATTAGCTTACTTTGTTAATTAATTTAAGTGGATGGAGTTCTATAATGGAAACCACCAACACTGCGAATGTGCTTTATTCGAGTACAGCCGCTGTTAAATATTTATTTTATAAATTGCTTTCCTCCCCCCTCCCCTAACCTCAACCTTTAAGACGGGATTGAAGCAAACACTAATTAGTAACAGTATTTTTGTAAATTTTATATGAATTACTTTGCTATCAAAATAAATCAGATATTGTTCCACTACAAACATCGAGTTTAATTTTCTTCAGATGGCGATATTAACAGTTGTTGAATATCTGTCAGAGGGTGTCCTGAAATTTAATGACTACTTTTCCTCTTCATTTAAAAAGTTTTTGCTATGCTCATGACAGATATTCAACAACTGTTGATATCAGCATACGAAGAAAACTAAAATTTGCTTCTACTGAAGCAATATTTTGATTTATTTTGGCCCAAAAAGAAATTGTTTTGTTATAAAAACTGCAACAACAAAAAAAAAACTCTGACTTTTTCTCGCGTCTCCTAACCTCCCACCTTAATGTAGGGACGTACCCATGCGCATAGGAGAGGGGTGAACGAACTCCCCATCAGTTTTGCTTTTAAGATTTAGTTTCTGAAGCTATGCCTTCTAGACGTTCCCCGCTGCTGACAAAAAGTCCTCTTCGTGGCCCGGAGCTTTGCAAGAAACCCTAGTTTTAATAACGGCTGTTGAACAGGCTCGTCTGTCAGTGCAAGAACCGCTCTAGTCCGTCTTCCCCATAACCTGCCGACAAGATCCCTCTTAGATAACACCACTGCCCATTCACTAGGGATGGAATATCAATACTCCATTCGTTTCTAGTGTGGTAGTACTCACTCATTTCTAGTCTAGTAATAAAAATATCGATAATTTACTAATTTCTAGTGTACTATTTAAAATATAGATACTTTACTCATTTATAATATAAGAGTAAAAATATCGATACTTTATTCATTTCTAGTATCGAAACAAGAATATATTTACCATTTACATAAAAGATTCTAAAATAGTCGATATAGGTAGCTATCGAAAGAATAAGCAAATTATTTTACTTGAATATAATGTGTTTTGTGTTGTTTTTAGTAAGAACAATTTTTTTTTCCTCTATTACCTTAGAACTTTTGTACTTCTAGTAACGATAAAAAAAAGTTATTAATTTTGATTGAATTTTTTACCGTACTATATAATTATTAAATCAGAAATGATTGAAGTAGTAGGAACATTTACTATGACAGTAACAATTGGGAGAGTTTATCACCCTTAAAGTTGTTTTACTGTGGTTTTTTTAGCACCACATCCTTCTACTCATTAGGGTTATACAATTATTTACTAATTACGTTATGTTAAGGATGAAGAATGTTTAATGTAGAAAAGGTGTACCCACATTCACGTGGAGGGAGAATGGTAAACCATTTAGAAAAAAATCACCTTGAATACATCCGAGTGGGATTCGAACCCCGATCCCTGAGTCATCGGAAGGCCAGTCTATTGCAAGAGTGACGCTTTAAACTGTTCTACCACCAAAATGGGTTGGTACTACTGTTAATGAGCATAAATCATTTTAAGATATACAATCATTCTGGTACCTTAGACGTTTGGAGTGTCTGGAGCTATCCTTAAGGCTGGGTACTAGTGAGAGCGAATTTAGTGCGCAAATTTTGCAGTTTTTACAGCATAAACATTTTTTGAACAAAATAAATCAAATTAACTTCTATAGAAACATATAGTTTAGTTTTCTGCACGTGCTAATCTCAACAGTTTTTGAATATCTGGCATGAGCATGGTGGCATTTGGTGACAAACTTTTTAAATTAAGAGAAAAAGTTGTCATTAAATTCTAGGACCCCCTTGACAGATATTCAAGGACTGTTGAGATTAGCATGTGCAGAAAACTAAACTATATGTTTCTATAGAAGAAATATTTGATTTATTTTGGTCAAAAATGTTTATGCTGTAAAAACTTCAAAAATACTGCCCTAAACTCACGTTCACTAGCACCCCATCTTAAGAAGCCGTGACCTCGATTCCGAGCGAATGCACTGGTAGGAAGATATTCATCCTATGGTGATTATTCTTCCTCCCGTGCATTTCAGTTCATTCGATCTCCAATTATCTCCCTCCTTCCGGATGGTTTAGTTCTTAGTGACCTCGTAATTAGCGTTTCCACGAGTACCGCCGTTATAAGATGTGCACTTCATTACCACACGACACTCTCTATCAGAAAAAATCGGAACTATCTTCGACAACAGACGGTGGAAACACTGTCAGTATGGCGGGTTGTTGAAATATAGTTTTTTTTTTTTTTTCACGCAGGCTCAAGTGAATTATGTCAGTTCGGCCCTTGAGCAAACATTTAAATCTCCAAATACTGGCACGAAATGTTGGAACTAAGTTAGTTGCTGTCTGCAAACTACTATCCTACTAGATATCCTGCCCTAGCTGGAGAAGGACAGTAGGTTGATAGTCGCTTGTTCCACACATGGTTTAACTACTCTAGGGTTCAAATAGGAATTAACTTTTAGAAAGTACACACATATTTTTACGGTCACTAATTTAATTTTTACTATTTCATAGGTATTAGTCATCTAAGGGACGTGGCAGTCTTATTTCACATGCCTTGACGTGTAGATATTTGAAAATTGTTAAAGTATATATTTTTATAACGCCCAAAAAATTATTATTAGCACCGCGTCTGTACTACCCGTTCGGGTTGTACGCACTTACGCTAATGTGTAATGGTAGGGTGATTGTGAGGTGAAATGGAGGACCTACAGTTTAACGTGAAATCCGAACCACGGTGGAGGCCTGGCATTCAACACATTCACAAGTTGTGATTAATACACGTCTTGTCAGAGGTGAAGGAAGGGTTTGGCAATCAGATAGATCTGTGCCGGGATCGAGGATTAAACCCCGGACCTCCAGCATAGAAGTCTGACACCTTAGCCCTAGACCACAAGGTCACCAATTCCCCCCAAAAAAAGATACCTTACTGTCTAAATAAATAAGACTGTTTAAATAAATGAAAGGTGCAGTGTGGCCTGCCGTGTGGTATAGATCGCCTCGTTCAGCGAGTTTGTGTCGTTTTCTGGAGATATTTATCTATTATGTAGAAGCTTATACTTCCTATCAACCTTCACCTACAGTCACCCTTTGTCATGTCAATAAGAAAGAGGGGAGAGAAAACTACTAAACTTCTTATCTCAAAGTAAAGAGGAAAGCTCGCTACTAGTTCTCTGATATCTTACAATTTAATGTTGTGAGAACGTCAAAAAGTTACTGTATTTGTTAGATGAAGGATAAATCTAAAGCTCTTTTTCATCAAGGTTAGTATAACAGCTCCGCAAATATGTTCAAAATGTCACTGAAAATGAGTTAGTGTCAAATTTCCACACATTTCTTCTGTTAATAAAACTCAATATTTAGGATTGTTAAAGAAAGAGAGACCTGTTGGACTATTTCGAATCTTGGTTTTTTGTGGGAGCCGTATTTCGAAATAACGCATTGTATAATGAAATATTGTGTTAGAGCTGAACGTTTGCGTGGCAATTTCTCGCTAACCAAGGCGGCCCCCTTAAGGGATAAAAAAAACTTTGAAATACTAATAAACAGACTCACGTATGGAGAGCCAAAAATTACTCTTCAGAGGTTGTGAAATTAAAAAACTGGAAAAATAGGGATTTGAAGTTTATTTAAAAGGGTATTTACAGATATTGATGTCTCTTTTTAGGGGACAAAACACGTCTCGGTGGCGTAGTTAGCTAACGCGCTAGTTTAGTGTTATGCTAGACTGCCGAGGACGGGGAGATCGAGGTTCAAATCTCACTCGGGTGAGCTGCGGTGGTTTTCCCTAAATTATTTTCCACTCTCCCTCCACGCAAATGCGGTTTCACTTCCTCTACATTAAACCTTCTCAATTACTAATCCATTAGCGTAATTAGTACTTAAGCATATAGCCCGAACGGATAGTAAGACGCAGTGCTAAGTATTTGTATTATTATTATTACTATTATTATCTTAGGGGACAAACTTAGGCCTACTTTCTGGTTGACTTCAAATACGCGTCCTGGAAAAATAACATGTCAAGTTTGCTTCAAACAACCCCCTGCTATATCATGTTGTTCTAACAAACACCCCTACACCCCTCCGCTCCCCATGGAAACTTTCAAACAAACTAGAAAAGTTTGTGGAGTTGGGAGAGTGTTAAGTGTAAGTTTTCAGTATATACATTTAACTTTTGTAAGAAAATTTTTTACCGATAAATACTAATTATCTTATAATTAAGTTGACGTTTATTACATTAATAACTGAGAAGGGGAGATATTTATTTTGTAATATTAGTTAGAAAGTGTTCCCATGTGAAACATAGCGTTATAAATGGAGACCTCTTCAAGTTTTGTAGGCTTGTAAATTTTGGAAAACTTATTCCATTGTGTTGATTGCTTCTCAAACTCTTTGGAAGTGAAGGGTGGATTTTTATCGATACAGGTCTGTCCGACTGCCAATTATTTGTGACGTAAAGATTCAACAAAAAAAGTAACAAACAATCAAAATTAAACCTACTAATTGAGATAAGTCTAAGATGGTTTTAAAACTTGATAAAGGGAAGGCATATATGTGGTAGTATTTTTATAAAAGTAATCTTTTAGAAAATAAAAACTTTTTTCCGAGGTCAACATTTTATAATATTTTACTATATTATTAATATTATTATTACAAGTATTGATAAAATCTATCAAAAGTGGCATTTTTTGATCACATGACTTGACGTATGAATACGTGACAGTAGATCTATATAGATTGTAACTACTCTATTTAAAGTTTGTAAATCTTGATAATATGGTAATCATAATTAAAGGGTTTTTTAAATAACTAAAATTAGGGTGTTATAACTTCATATATTTCTGTTGAAAGAAATTATCGTTTTCTAAAATTACGGTTTTCCCTTTGAATAGATTTGATACTTTTCATATATACTTAGTTTTTAAACCTTTTTATTTAAATGATAAAAATTGGTTGAGTATAACTCCTAGAATGGTTTTCTAAAGAAATCGATTCACGTTTTAATTATATAGATGAAGGATGTTTGCAGTAATATTAGAATATTTTCTGTCTAATGTTATATTCTTTTTTCACAACAGCTTTTTAATATTATCTTGAACACTTTACTGAATATATTTAAAACAAATTTAACAATGCACTCTATATCAAAATTTATTTTCCTATGAAATTAATAAATGAAAAGGGTTTAATTTACTAAACCTATTTTGAATTAAAGAAACGCGCTCATTTTGTTAAAGAGAATATATGATCATTTTTACTAAAGCTGGGAATTAATATTCCCCTTATATATATAAGAACGAATTTTTAAGTGATATGAATCGTGTCAATTTGCAAAGTAATATAAATAATGTATCAACTGTCTTTGGCTCTATCTATTGCACGCTAAATAAAGCTTAAGAGAATAAATGTGTAAATTTATTTAATGAATTATTATCCAAAGCTATTTTCTTCATCTGTTAGAAGACAGTATTTCATTGTAACAATCTAAAAATAATACAAACACCTGATAGCTACTTTATAAAAAAAATTCTGACTTCAATATTAATTGGAGAGACTTTGCTTGTACATTTATACCCTGGTTTTGGTTGGAAGAAAGGCATACAAAATTTAAAACATATTTATTTGCGGCCAAAATTGATAACATTTTACTATTTTATTTGTCTAATTCTATAAATATTGATAATATTTAACAAAAGTGACAGCTGCATATAACATGAATTGATGTATGGTTATATTAAAATTGTTTTAAAAACTTTAGTGATGAACTCCTACTGTTCTTCCTACCAAAATCATAATATAGGTAATAATTGAAAGTACACTATTTATTAACTAACGTGTAGTTAAAAATGGTGACTTATCAAAAACAAATATGGATAGCACTATTTAAACAAAAAATATTTAAAATTTATCAGTTATAACTATTTATAATATATTTATAAATATACGTAAAAATAAGATTTATTTACCATTTCGTAAATCAAATTCATTCGGTTTTATTGCAGCCAATATTGTATGCATTTTACTAAGGTACACTTATAAATTATATTTTATACTATTTATTTTATATTTTGCATGTAAAATTAGCCTGGAGGGGGAGAAGTTTTCAGTTTTTAAATAAGAATTATGGAATATTATATTTGCTACTGGATTTATATAATAAAATAAGTAGTTACTCTACCAATTAATTTCAAAAATATATTTAACAACAAATTTTAGACATTTTATTTTAACAAGTCAATATTTAACAATTATATAATGAACGTTATAATATTTATAGAACGTTATATTTTGAGATGAATTTTGATTTATAATATTTATCATCCATATTAAAGTAAGTACAGTACATGTTTACGTTTCAAAAACGATCTTAGGCAGAAAATAAGTTAAATACCCCCCAAAATAATATATTCACCTCGTGGGGAATGAAACACATGTCATCTCCCCCCCCCCTCATGACAAAACCTTTCTCCGTATCATTTCCTCTTATGCTTTAATGATGGATGATAAGCAATGCGTCGAAACATACGGAAGCATTCGGGACGTGAAATGCCGTTTACAAAAAGTTTTATAAATTCGACATTGGGAACAAATATTTACTGTGCTACAAAAGTTAGCTTGGTTTTTTCCCTTGTTTTTTTTTATCTTCTTGACACATTAAGCGATCAAAAAACGTTCACGCCATTTATGATATATGTAGAAAATGAAGGTCGCATATATTTTTTAGGATACGATCGATACATTAAGAGCCCATTTCACTTTCGAATAACCGATACATTTTTTAAAATATTTTTTTTCAACTCAGAAAAATGTATCGATGTGCAATTTTTCTGCAGTCTTTACTTAACAACACCGAAATAAGGATCAGTTTTGTCAAGGTGATCCAACGTTTTTCATTGCAAGGGTTAAATATAATTATCAATTTGTCCCGCGGGTCAAATATATATTTAGCAATCTCATCAACTTAATATAAGCCTACAAACAACATTTAATAAACAATTATTTTGAAAACGAATTTATAGATTTTATTTTTTGTTGGTAGTATGTTTCTAAAAATTGGTTAAGAAAAAAGTTTATAAATCTCCCAAAAATGTATTAAATGCACGTACATACACTTTCAAAAAACTTGGCATTATAAATATAACTTATATATTTATACATATTTTCATTAATCAAATAAATGCATTATGAAATGTAATCATTACCTTTTTACTTTCTATCTTACAGGTAGAGAAAGTATTGTGATCGTCAAAAAAATCGAGCTCGAGATTTTGATGAATCTTGACATTTCATGACTCCCTGAATCCGAAAAAGTGGTTTTTGAATTTCCATCTGTCTGTCTGTCTGTCTGTCTGTACCTCCAACTAGAGCCTAAACTATTTTACCGATTGAGCTCAAACTTGATATCTAGGGTTTTCATAGGGTTGCCCCAAGGGGTTTTTGGAATTGGATATCCACCCCTAAAATTAAGGGTAGTTTACTGAAGGGCAAAAAGAGAAAAAGTCGATTTTCTCAAAATCGGCTCTAACGATTTTGATTAAATTTCATTTATTAACATTAATAAATATTACAAA
>CABFWB010002573.1:27789-45831 GCA_902151455.1 Timema bartmani | reverse complement strand
CCATTCTGTTGTTGTTCTCTTTTTTATTTTACAACTAGCTTAATATAATCCAAATTTTATACGAAGGGCGATTTAGAAAATTACAAACATGTCTTTTTAATAGAAGAATTGGTAGCCTTTTACTATTTTACTTGTGATATTTTATTGGTATTGATAATATCTCTAAAAAATGACAGCTGTGAATCACACGGCTTGAAGTATATATACGTGAAATTTGATTTAATGACATTTCTAGCTGTCAGACAAAGTTCTTCACATAAAATTGGACCGTAATTTACGTTAGTATGTAGTGTTCAATGGGTTTTTTTTTCGAAAGTTTTATTATTTTGTTTGTAACGTTGATTTGTTTCTCCTGATATTTTGGAACGGGATTTTTTTTTAAATTAATATTCTAAAAATATGCCCAATGCTTGAATCGTAAAATATCCTTTGCAGTCAGGACATAAATATTATTATTTTGCAATCGTAATATAGTTTGTTTTGTACTACCTCTCCAGGAATTGACAAGATGATTTATATTTTTTTAATTATCCATATTAGGGATGATTAAGATAAAGTTTAGAGGAAAAGTACTTTCGTTTGAATGGGAGGAGAGTGGGAAATTACTTTAGGGCCAAAAAATCCTTCAGTACACCCGACCGGAAATCTAATCTCAAACTGATGACAAATTTAGAAAGGTATTTGTTTTACCAACTACCAACAAAGTAAATATTTTTACCGACTGCCAACAGTGGAAATATATTTTTTTTACCATTTTAACAATATGCCTTTTGTTTTATTGGACTAGAAAGTAATAAAATTTAGTTTTATTTTCATGCCTGAATGTGAGATATTAATTAACTTTAATGTCACGATCATCGAACAAATCAAAAGTCAATGAAGGAAAGGTATTTTCATTTACTTATTAAATAAACAGATCCAAACCACCAACGAACATGGAACATAATTATGTTCATAAGGAATTTTAGTGTTTTGAGGTCTACTATCCACCCCCCAGTTAATTCCCACTTTAATCGATACACTCTGTATATATATAAATATATATATATACAGATTGTATCGATACACAGAGTGTACCAGAAGACAGTTAAACTGTATACATATATACACAATTTAACTGTCTTCTGATCCGACACTTTCGCTCAATTGGTAGCGTATATAATTATCTGCTGTGCTAAAGGTCCCAGGTTCGATCCCAAAAATGGCCGAAAATTTAATATTATTGGTGAAATGTGGGTTTCCCCTTTCACGGCGATGAATTAACGGCTGGGGGCTGGATGTTGTGTCTGCTCTAGATTCAAGTTAGTTTATATTTTGTGAGCTGATATAATCAGTCAGTTAAGAAAGTACAAGCAAAATACTTTAAATAAATTAAAAGTTTTATGTCTGCATGTGTCATATAAATTGATTGTATACACATTAAGGAGCCACTGATAGAAGAATTTCATTTAATCACGTTCTTTGTTCAACATTTCTCTTAGCGTTGTGTTAGCGCCTGCGAAATAGCACGATAGTTAATCTGCACTACAGAACTGTATGTTAAATAGTATCAGCTTACCTCTCACGGGGCTTGCTAGGTTTCTTGATTTAAAAGTAGACGGTAGCATTTGCCTATTTGTTTTCAGGGAACGTGTTGAATAAAATATATTGAGAATTTTGTTTAACCAGATCTCCCTTAACTACTTATTCACCCTCTTCAGTCCGTGTCCACCCATTATTGAAAAAATAAATATATAATATGTATATTAATATATTACACGCTTCGGTGGCCGCATGGCCTAACGCGCTACTCTCTCAGTAAACAAGACTGCCGATGATGGGGAGATCTACGTTTGAATCTCGGTCGGGTGTACTGAGAGGGGTTTTTTTCCATAATGGTTTTCCAATCTCCCTCCACTAAAATGCGGGTACACTTCCTATAAATATAACCTCCTTAGTCCTTAAAACCATTAGCGCATTTAGTACATAAGCGTTTAATCCGAACGGGAACTAAGACATAGTGCTAAAAACAATATATAGATATTATACATATTATATAAATATTACATAGATATGTTTTCATTAAATTGAGATGTTAAACAAGTTGCAATATTTATATAGTTGCAATGTTCCTTAGCCAACTCCTAACGACACAAATGTGAATAGTATTTTGTGATAAAACCGAAATATTTTATTTCAAAGATTGTCATGGACTCTTTAAGCCACCAGTATAAATGAACATATTTTTTAATTTAAAACTGGTTTTTTTAAGGGTTTGATAAATCACTAGAAATTATTTAAAATAAAATCTTTGTTTATTAATGTTGTTGCATAGGTAGCCAATCATATGTTGCGCTTAGGTTAGATATTGTCAAAACCTATGGCATCAAGTTTTGTATTTACTGGAATGAAAACAACACTATTTATATAGTACTATAAATATATAGACTTGTAGAGATAGTTTAAAAGTTTAAATTTTCCACCCAAAAAAAATCCAAAATCCACATATTTATATTAATCATTAAAAAGTTATATAACCCAAAAACGAAAGGTGACTGAAATAGGAGCGTAGAACGGATATTTGTGAAGCGAATGATGTAATTTAAAAGGGAAAGGATTATAACACGTTGTATTGGCATTTATATTTTCGTCCTTCACCTGTTTGTTCTCCTACTGCCTGACAGCTCCAACTAGGAATCTTATAGATCCACTTGGTTTCTGGCATTTAGGCATTTATGCTCGACTAATCTAGTTCCTTAAATTGTATGGATTAATTAATTCATTAAAATAACTAAAAAAATTCAGTGTTCAGTACCTTATTAAAATTCAAAGTTCTTAATTCTATATAGACATGTAGATACTTTTTACCACAATTATGACATGAAGTATATTTTAGATTAATAAAAAACCTCCACGGCTTCAGCCCACAATCATCCCATACCAGCCGAGTGGTGAAGATAGTGCTAACGTATTCGAATATAGGGTGTCATATGGTCAGCACAATGAAAGTTTCCGACAGTTAATCTCAGTTTTCTAAATGGAAGCTACTTATTTTTTCATTAGAAAATAAATTTAATGTTATAAATAATTGTAGATTTTCCAAACATCTTTTAGCACCTCTAAGTGCGAGTCAACAGCCTCTAAGTGCCAGTCAACCGCCTCTAAGTGCTAGTCTATCACCTCTATATGCTAGTCAATCGCCTCTAAGTACTAGTCAACCGCCTCTAAGTGCTATTCAACCGCCTCTAAGTGCTAGTCAACCGCCTCTAAGTGCTAGTCAACCGCCTCTAAGTGCTAGTCAACCGCCTCTAAGTGCTAGTCAATCGCCTCTAAGTGCTAGTCAACCGCCTCTAAGTGCTAGTCAATCACCTCTATATGCTAGTCAATCGCCTCTAAGTGCGAGTCAAGAACCTATATGTGTTAGTCAAGAACCTCAAGGTGCTAGTCAATAGCCTTTAAGTTCTTGTCAATCGCCTCTAGAAACTAGTAAATCGCCTCTCAATCATCTCTAGAGACTAGTAAATCGCCTCTCAATCACCTCTAGGTGCTAGTAGATCGCCTCTAAGTAATAGTCAATCGCTTCCAAATGCTGGTCCACCACCTTTAAGAACATCAAAGTGGGCCATATTCAAACTTTTTGAGAAACTCAAAGTCTACATTTCTCCAAAGACTGAGTAGTTCTCAGACTATTATGTAAAGAATATCATAACATTTAAGTGTTTGAGAGGAAACGTAACGTCTATTTGTTTTCATGAAAGTTACATAGATTTTTTAGAAACATTCTTTATTTATTTTTTCGGTCGGATTCTTTCAAAGTATGTGAAGATTTATTTTAATCTTATACGTAAATAAGAAAGAATATCTTACAATCTTCACAGAAGATTGTGTTTATTTAATATAAATGCCTATCATGCTTAAAGGTTTCTATCTTTGATATTATCTTTGAAACCAATTTTAAACTTCACCAAGACACAGCTTTTTGTATTTTTCTTACTGTAGTAACAGTAAAAACGAGACGGAAAATATATAAACCCTCATAAGAATGTAAAAATATAACCAACAAGAATAAGCAAATAACGAGAGAAGATGTGATGATGATGATGATGATGATTACCATTTAGTATGAATGTCACGCCCGGTTCGTAAATACATGCAAATAACCATCGCTCTCCTCTCACACCATCTTTTTTGATCCGAACAAACAGACTTAACTAGAAAACATTACATGAAATCTCCCTCTTTCTCACCACACCTCGACCTAATTATAATTTACTGCACGGAAACAGGGCAAGCGTACTTCTCCTCCCACCACCCCCCTTTTACCCCTTTAGAAGTCGTACCAAACTACTCGAGCGCCATCTTGGAATGACGCAACACTTAATAGGCCTTTGCAGAGCCAGAGTACCATTTTAAACCTTTCTTGAAACAATTTATCATTTAAAATTAAACAAGGGTAATTTATTACTAGGATGTGTTTCTTTTTAATTATTAGGTTTAAAACCTTGATTACTTTTACACCAACCCTTACTATTCCATTAAACTATAACTTTGTTTTTGTAAACCACGTCTCGCAGTTCTTCCAAATTATATACATATTTTGTGTGAACCATGTCATACTACCCATACAGAATATACTCATTTTATTTTGTGTGTACCATGTAATACTACCTATACAGAATATACTCATATTATTTTGTGTGAACCATGTCATACTACCCGTCCAGAATATACTCATTTTATTTTGTGTGTACCATGTAATACTACCCATACAGAATATACTCATATTATTTTGTGTGTACCATGTCATACTACCCGTCCAGAATATACTCATATTATTTTGTGTGAACCATGTCGTACTACCCATACAGAATATACTCATAATATTTTGTGTGAACCATGTCATACTACCCATACAGAATATACTCATATTATTTAGTGTGTACCATGTCATACTACCCGTCCAGAATATACTCATATTATTTTGTGTGTACCATGTCATACTACCCGTCCAGAATATACTCATTTTATTTTATGTGTACCTTGTAATACTACCCATACAGAATATACTCATATTATTTTGTGTGTACCATGTCATACTACCCGTCCAGAATATACTAATTTTATTTTGTGTGTACCATGTCATACTACCCATACAGAATATACTCATATTATTTTGTGTGTACCATGTCATACTACCCGTCCAGAATATACTCATTTTATTTTGTGTGTACCAAGTATTACTACAAATTCAGGCTATCCACGTATTTAAGGTGGGGATGTAGGGGACGCGAGACAAGGTCAGTGTTTTTGAAATTCTATAACAAAACCTTTTTTATCCAAAATAAATCAAATCATTCCCCAGTAGAAACATAAGAGTTTTATTTTATTCACACGGTGATATCAACAGTTGTTGAATATCTGTCATGAGCATTGCGACATTAGATGAGAAACTTTTCCAAACGAAGAGAAAAAGTTGACATTAAATTCTAGGACACCCTTGACAGATATTCAAACAACTGTTGGTATCACCGTGTAGAGAAAATTAAACTCTTGTTTCTACTGGAGTAATATTTTATTTATTTTTACAAAAATAAAAAAAGAAGTCTTGTTGGTATAGAATTTGCAAAAAATAAACATATTTATCCTTGCGTCCCTTGTACTCCCACCTTAACGCCCCCCCCCCTCCCACTTCTACTCTTAACACACTCTATCTTGGTTTCTTCTCGGGTAAGTATATTAGAGTATGCATGTGTGATGAAATGCAACAAAATGGACACGGGAATGGAGTTTAAGCAGACTATCGACCTAATTATACAATCATGTCGTTGTTCTGCTCGATATCGGCACAGAATATAAATGAATGAATTCGACTCGGGGAAATATCGTTTTATGTTCCTGAGCAACTTGGGTCACCTTCTCTGTATATTTTATGCCCTTATAGCTCTCAAATATCTTTAAATGTTCTATTGTGAGCCTATCAAAATATTACTATATTTTTTTGGAGGAAGTCTAAATCTAGAGCCCTTTTTCATCAAGCCTAGCCTCATAGCTCCACAAACATTATTAAAAAAATTTGTTTAAAATGAGCCAATGTTAAACTTTGACACTTGCTTCTAGTAATAAAACTCAAAATATAGGGTTTTAATGAAAAAAAAATCACTGTTGGAATCTATTATTATTGTTATTATTATTACTATTAGCACCGTGTCTTACTACCCATTAGGGTTATACGCAACGCTAATGTGTAATAGTAGGGCGATTGTGAGATGAAATGGAGGACCTAGAGTTTAACGTGGAATTCCGAACCACGGTGGAGGCCTGGCATTCCACACATTCACAAGTTGTGATTAATACACGTCTTGTCAGAGATGAAGGAAAGTTTTGGCTATTTGTGCCGGGACCGAGGATTGAACCCCGGACCCCAGCACGGAAGTCTGACACCTTACCCCTAGACCACCAGTCAATGGAATCTATCAATTTTGGCCATTATTAACCATATATTGAATTCGTATAATTAAATATTGCGTTAGAACTGAACGTCTGCGTGGCAATTTCTCGCTTACAAAGCTTAAGAGGCTTATAAAGATAAAAAAGAGTAATGTTTTTACTAGTAAAGATTTTTGGGCAGTATGGATAAATTATTACTTCAGTGTGTACATTTAGTTTAATTTTCTACACATGATAATCACAACAGTAATTCTTGAATCTTTGTCAGCGAGCATATTGGCACTTAACCAAAAACATTTCTACTAATTAAAATGGTTTCGTTCAATTCCCACGATCCCATGGCAAATACTCAAGAGCTTTGAGATTATTCTGTGCGCATAAAATTAAACTAAACGTTTCTATTAAAGCAATATTTTATTTATTTTATCCAAGAAATTTGTTCCATTTTAAACACCGTAAAAATAATACTGATCTGAACTCTCGTTTTTGTTTTCTTCCCCTGCAAGCCCCATTCTCCCCCCTTTTCCCTCTAAAGAATAAAAAAAAATTCATCCTCCCACACAAAGATTACGCTTTAGTGTACGTCTTTGTGAATTCAAAGCACTTTCATCTCAAATTTGTAAAGTTTTTACTTGAAAAATCTGTAATGATGAAATGTGATTTTAAGTTTTGAAACGAGTCAATAAGGAATAAGTTTTATTTTATTTTGTTACCATGGATATTTATGGCTGGGGAACCCAGATGGTTGTCTGAAATATAAGTAATCATCCATTTTTATTGGTTGTAACCCAGTAGATAGTGAGTTTAGGGTTTGCCCTAGTATGTAGAGCCAATTTAACCCTCTCCAGAAGCCCGGTGTAGACATATGTCAAGGTTGTATATTAATTTTCATAAAACCCGCTTCGATGGCCATATGGTCTAATGCATCACTCTCACAATAGACTAGACTATCTATGATGTAAAGAGAATGGTTCAAATCCTGGTTGGGTGGATGGTAGTTTTCCTAAATGGTTTTCCACTCATCCTGCCATGCAAATGCTGACACAATTACTCTAAATTCAATCTTATTCATTCTTAGCATAATAGCGTAATTAGTGTTATATGCATATAACTCGGACGGGCTGTAAGACGTGGTGCTAAAAATAAAAATATATATTCATAAAATCATGAAGAAAGCTCAATATTAACGTGGTTGGCTTTATTGTGAAAATAGATTACAGCACTTGTCTGTTTTGTAAAGAATAGTGAAAAATAATTGTTTGGGATATAAACACAAATAGTGAAAAAAATGCTACTATCTAAATGGCTTAATTTGTTATGGGATAGTACGTTCCAATTTGAAATAATGCTTACTGTTTTAAACTTATGTAAAACATTCATATACATTGTTTTTAGTTAAACCCATTGAAGACTAATAATAATATATGAACTCAGACTAATGTGCTTGCACTTTATCTAAAATAGCCCTACCAATCCCTAATCGTTTAAACTTCTATGTTAAGCCATTACTAATTCTTGTTTTTTATCAAAATCATTTTTTTTAAAAAAAAGAAGGATGTGCAAAGCTTTGAACTGTCAAAGTTGATGTCCAAATCTCCTTCGCTTCGACTTCGAACTCCACAATATCCTTCCCATCTTCGAAACATTTCAAAGAGAGGAAAAAACTTCAATATATTTGAAATATTTCAATATATATAACATATTTCCCCACATATATCATTTCTAGAACGGCAACTAAAGAGTATTTTAATACCTACTATTGATTAAATTACATTAATAATGTAACCATAAATTCAGATATGTCAGCATAACATAATAGAGCGTGGTTTATTTATTTTTCTTAACATTTCTCTTTACCGAGACATATTTAAGATGGCCGCCTCAATAAAGCTTGATTCACACGTTCGCCGAAAATAGAGAGCAGAATCTGTCTCAGTGGTGCAGCAATTCACACGCTGTATGTTGACCCATGATGCATTGGAACGTTAAGTTAAATAGCTGATTACCAACATATTTTATTTTCTAGTGGATAAACATGTATTTTAGATCATTCTCCCGATGGATGTTTTCAAATTATAATGATGTGCCGTGGCACAATCCAATGCATCGATGCACACGCTTTACGTTAACAGGTTATTTCAAATCTCCTCTCAAAGGCCAACGAAGCTGTCTGCTAGCTTCTGGCTGTAGAGCGCATGCGTTGTCAAGTGCGCATGCGCACTGATTTGAGATAGTTGGTTCTAAGATGTGATTGGTTCTCCTGTGCGAAACACGCCGGGCAAAGCCTACGGAGTAGATATGAGTTGAGCTTTAGCTGACTAGCTCGTGCCGATGAGGTAGAAATATTGTGATTGGCTTAAGGTGGGGACACATTGGCGTCACGTCACGTGAGGTCACATGAGCTCACGTAAGCAATCAAAGTGTGAGTAGACTTATTTCTGTTGATAAGAGGGGTGCGCATTCACACTGGCGTCACTACATACACATCACGTGAGGTCATGTCTCCTCATGTCTCGTCACGCCCTCACGCGCTCTCACAATATCTGCGGCAGCACATATTTCGTGAGCCGTGAGTCCGTTGAAGTGTCGTCAGTGGACAAGTCATTTAGTTTTCTTGGTTGTTAGACTGTGTTAATTATGGAGGAAATGCTTATTGAAAAAGTGCGTAGCCGAGCTCCTTTATAAGATCATGTAAGAACTGAAATTCTTCCTTTGTCACTCTAAAATACATTTCATATCGACTTGGGTGTTCTTTAAGTTCCTTAACCAAATGATAAAGCTCGCCCTTCTCCTTCCTTTTCAAATTTACTTGATGCACCCACACCCTTTTCCTACGAGCCACTGTATTAGCCACTAATACTGGACAAGCATTTTCCAACTCTTCTTCAAACTCAGATGAACTGCTTGATCCACTTTTCTCCATGGTTAGTCCAAGAATGAAGAACTTTAGATAAGAAACGTATTACTGAAAACGAAACGAGAGCGCATGTTGAGTGACATGACGTGACTATAGTGTGAGAATGTACAGCACGTCACGTCATATCTCTACTGTATGAGGTCACATGAGCTCACGTGACGTGACGGCAGTGTGTTCCCAGCTTTAGAGCTCGTCAAGTGATACCCGTTTCTGTTCTGCGCTAGTTTTTCGGAGAACTTGTGAATCCACAGTAAGCGAGAAAATTCCACGCAGACGTTCAGTTATGAAGCAATATTTAATTCTATGATGAGCTATGGGATGTTGGATATGGAGGTGAGGGGCAGGAGGCTGAGAGGCAGACAAAGGAATAGATGGTTGAAGAGAGTAAGGAGGAGTAAGGAGAATAGAGGAGAGGATTGGGACAAGGGGGAGGGAGAAAGGCGGTGGAGAGGCTTATGTTCCAAACAGACTCAGCCAGTGGCTGGAAGCTGTTCATGATGACGAAGAAGATGATTTTTAAAACAATTCACGCTTAAGTATAGTGGAAACTTTCCAACAGGGCTCTTTTACCTAATTAATATAAACAAATGTGTGACAATATTATAGTTATCATTTTCAACGACTTTTTAATCATATGTGCGGAGCTATGAGACCAGACTTGATGAAAAAGGGCTTTATATTTAGCCTTCCTCTAATGAATACAGTAATTTTTTTCAAGGCATACAACTGATTTTTATTTTTTTATTTTTCTTTTTTAATATTTGAGAACTAGCAGCGAGCTTTCCTCTTTACCTCGAGATAAGAAGTCTATTAGTTTTATTCCCCCTCTTTCTTGTTTAAATAACAAAGGGGGATTGTGGGTGAAGAGGGAAAGGGAGTATACGCTTAGACAGAATAGAGAAGTAGTTCCAGAAAATGACACAAACCATTGTATTTTTAAAGTCGTGTGGCCTGAAAGCGATTGAAGGCGGTCGCCTTAGTGAATAATCTAAAAAATTATTCCAATACTAACTTTCTTCACATGTTTAAAACTTGGCTTTGCATTTAAAAAGTAGCTTTGGCACACCCTAAACAAAATAACTAAATAATATTAAATAAGCTAGAAATTACAGCTTGTGTTCTATATATAAGTAACATAAGATCTTAGAAAAGATTTACTTTTAACGTATAACTTAACATATTACTACTATGTGGTTCGATTGAAGTAACTAGAGGTTTGGGTTTACTGCCAACCCTCTAATAACACCCCTGTGTAAAGTACGACCCTCCAAACCATAAAACAAAATATTTTATAGGAAATAGGCGGTTGTTCGCCCGATGCAGTGGTTATTAAAGTGTACAACAAGGGCATGCATTGTTATTAGCTGCTAATTGGATGCAGCTAACCTGTTGGGGATTTAACCAGCCTCAAAGATTAAGTGCTACCCTCTATTATGAGCCTTCACCCCCAACTCCCCAAAAACCCACCTTCTAATCCCTAAGCTGCCAACAAGTTTCGTATAGTATAAAAAGAGTATTTTTCTTTGGGCGGGAGGTGAAAAAAAATGTTTGAAATAGTTCTTTGCAGATATAGCTACAAAAAATCCACTGCATTTGATAAAAAAAAATTCTTTATATCATAAGTTTAAATTTTGTTGTATTTAACATACAATTATAGAAACGGTATTACCCAGTCACAAAACTTACAAACTAGCTTATACCTGAACCAGGTTCGCATGGTATAACACGCTACTCTCGCATTAGACCAACTAGATTGCCGATGACAGGGCGATTGAGGTTCAAATCTCAGTTGTTTTCACATAGGTTGGTTTCCCCCAACTGGGTTTCAACTCTCCCTCCATGCAAATCCAGGTACATTTCCTATAAATACAACCATTGGCGTAGTTATTAGTACATAAGTGTATAACCCGAACGGTTAGTAAAATGCGGTGCTAATTTNTAAATGTACTCAGCATGACCAATTTTTGTTCTAGCGATCTTTCACAAAACAAACGTAAACTTTTAAAATATATTTTCACCATTTACAATATAAAGTTTTTTCTGCCAAAAAAATCACACACTTATAATATGCATGGAAAAATATCAAAATTGTAAATGTTGAGGAAATTTCGAGGATTTAAATATCTAGGTAAAGATTTAAGATTCTAAATCTAAAAAATTAGCTATCATAATATCTATAATATATTCCCATTGTTACTAATATTATAATTACTAACATCGGTGGGTACGCAGACTAAGATATCAGGATCATAAAATACACTTCAGTGACCGAACTATCTAAGGCGTCACTATATGTTGGACTGGCCTGCTGTTGACGGGGAGATCAGGGTTCGAATCCTGACTGGGTCTACTGAGGGTGGTTTTTCCTGAATATTTTTCCCACACTTCTTCCACACAAATCCTGGTAGATTACCCTCTAAAATGTTTTCTTCCTTATTCCTACTCCATTAGAGTAATTATCAGATATGCGTACAACCTGAACAGTTAGTAAGACGCGGTGATACTAAAAAATATAACAAGTTTGCTGAGGTATTAAAAAAAAAGTGTTGAGATGCCTTTAAAAAAAAAAGGCCTTGAGCCGTGAAATTTGTACAAAAATCACAAACCGTCCGAACTATCGCTGGGCCCTAATTACAAACTCCGTTACTTTGAACAAGGAAATAAGTTAGGCTCTTAATAATAATAATAATAATATAATAATAATAATTATTATTATTATTATTATTAGCACCGCGTCTTACTACCCGTTCGGGTTGTACGCACTTACGCTAATGTATAATGGTAGGGTGATTGTGAGATGAAATGGAGGACCTACAGTTTAACGTGGAATCCGAACCACGGTGGTAGGCCTGGCATTCCACACATTCACAAGTTGTGATTAATACACGTCTTGTCAGAGGTGAAGGAAGGGTTTGGCAATCAGATAAATCTGTGCCGGGACCGAGGATTGAACCCCGGACCCTCAGCACAGAAGTCTGACACCTTACCCCTAGACCACCAGGTCACCTTTTAATATAATAATAATAGTAGTAGTAGTAGTAGTAGTAGTAGTAGTAGTAGTAATAATAATAGTAATAATAGTAATAATAATAATAATAATAATAATAGTAAATGAAAACAATAATAGTAATAATAATAAGGCATCAATAAAATACTTTAAAAAATTATTTAAAACTATTTTAGTGGTTTTTAAAGCTTCGGAACCCATTACCATACAGGCAGACGACACGCTTAAGTTCTTCCTAAGAATTAAAAAAAAAACTTCTGTTGAGTGTTTGAAGGCTCATTGCCCGCGTATCCCAAGTGTGTCCACATTTAACCCCCTCCCCCATCCCTTCTTCAGGCTATTCGCTCTATATGGAACTGTTCTCCGATAGCCGACCTCCTTCCCTTCCTATCCCTGACCCCCTAGAGTACCCGTCCTTCCAGTCTATATTCCTCCCCATTAATCATGGAGACATTGAATAGAAATGATATGATGATGGAATATTGCTAGAGTGAGGTCTCACAGCTACATCCATCATAGTTTCCTCCTCTTTCCCCTCCCCCGCTCCCCCTTTTTGCCTCGTTCCCCTTCTTCAACACCCTACCCCCTTCATAACCAATCAATATCCACACATGACGAGATGATATTGGAAACTGAAGGCATTCTTCCTATTTAATGGCAATCAAACAATGTCGGGGTATATATATATTCCCCACCTCCCCCTGCAGACAGATGAAAGTACTGATAGCAAGCTCTGGAGATTTGTTTATAGGAGTTATCTTTTGATTTGATCTTCAACGTTCTGGTAAATAATAATATGTAAAAAATGTGACGAATCTTGCTTGTGTAACCTCCCCCACACTCTCTGAGATTCCAATTCTTATATTTCAAGCCTCAATTTTTTCGATTTTCAATTTAGATTTCTCTACATTTACAGTTTTTGAGTTTTTACTCATATATAATGACTCACATTAAATATGTATTATTTACGTTTTCAACTTACGCGGCTAAGCCGTTCCGAAGTTTTCCGCTGGGGCTTGAAAACCGCGTGAGTCGAATAGTGCAACATCACATGCTTGTTCCAAAGGATATTTAAAGCTAAAAAATGGTTATGATCGTGAAAAGAACTCTTTAAGAAAAGGAAAATAGCTTTAAACACTTACTCAACAAACAAAATGGCAGTGACACTCTTAATTGTGAGTCAGCTTTATAGGAACGCCATCTAATATGTTTGAAAAGGCGCTTGATAGATGGCACCACTAGTCGTAAGTCATAGTACTGAAACCGCGTCTCTACGAGTCTACGTAGCTCGATACAGTGGTTGTAACAAGTAGGAATGTTTATTTTGAAAGGGCTGTTGCAAGGAGAAATGTATATTTTGAAAGAATTACAGCAAGAAGGAATGTACATTTTGACAGAATTACAGCAAGAAGGAATGTATATTTTGACAGAGTTACAGCAAGAAGAAATGTATTATTTTGACAGAGTTACAGCAAGAAGGAATGTATATTTTGACAGAGTTACAGCAAGAAGGAATGTATATTTTGACAGAGTTGCAGCAAGAAGGAATGTACATTTTGACAGAATTACAGCAAGAAGGAATGTATATTTTGACATTTTGACAGAGCTACAGTAAGAAGGATTTATATTTTGACAGAATTATAGCGAGAAGAAATGTATATTTTGACAAAGTTACAGCAAGAAGAAATGTATATTTTGACAAAGTTACAGCAAGAAGAAATGTATATTTTTACAAAGTTACAGCGAGAAGAAATGTATATTTTGACAAAGTTACAGCAAGAAGAAATGTATATTTTTACAAAGTTACAGCAAAAATAGACTTGTATTTTGAAAGGACTGCAGCAAAAAGAAATGTATATTTTGAAAGGGCTCCAGTAAAAAGAAACAGGAGGAACATTTATTTTAAACCTTCCATGTCCAGCTTTATACTGAAGTGTTCCAAAATGGGAGATGGAAATACACTTAAACAACCAAATCCGAGTAGCAGAATATTTCCTCTACAAAGATGAATTCTTATAGACATAAATTACACAAAATATAATCCCAATCTAGGACTGAATTTTATTCAATAGCTGTCATTGACTCTTAACAACTGGTACAGGATCGTGACCCAAGAAAGGCCCAGTTCCATGTAAAGTTTAAGGGTGGAGAGAAAGGTTAAACAACTATAACAGCGTCAGGAAACGAAAAAAAGCCCACCCTTATTGATCAAAATATGTAAATTTTCTTAAATTTATTGCTAAGGGAATATTCCTTCAACCTTTATAGTCTGAGAAGCAACTTGCATATAAAGTATATAAACAAAGATTATTATTTTAGAATCGTCGAATAAATTAGCTACACAAAAAAAAAAACTTCACTACAAAAAATTAAAAGTTAAGAAAAAAAGTCTTTATACTTCTATAAAAAGTTTATATCCCTTGAGCCATTTTATTAGATAGTAAATTTAAGTAGTAGCACAATATTTTTCTCTCTTCATAGGAAAAAAAAAATCCTTTTATTTTTGCACCCAAACACGGATCTAAACATATTGAAGAAACCGTCCACTTTTTAAAACGCTTTTAGAAACAATTGGGTTATACACCAAGCTATTACTACTTTTATCTCATGTTTCTCTATCCCTCTGGAGTTCTCTCTTCAACCACTTCTCTCTGTTTTTTTATCCACCTTTTTCTCTATAAACCCTCTACTTCTGAACGAAGTGTTAAACTGCTCTCTTGTCTGTTCCTAAAAGCACGTATCGTCACTAAAAGCCATCTTTATCCTTTGCGAGAGAAGAAAATAAATAAAAAATAAACTACCGACTTGTCATCAAACAGGTTTCTTATCTATTAATTCTGCACATACTCTGTGTATGTTTCAAGGCATAACCTTTATACAAGTCCGACATACTTAGTTCAGTCGGTGGCGTGCTTTCTAACTGAGCCAAGGGTCCCGGATTCAATTCCCAGCAGGTTTGAAATAGGTATCCAGGATCTCCAGCCAAACTATATTTTAAGATTCCCCGACATTTCCCGGTTTTCCAGAGCCAGTTTTCAACTTTTCCAACACTATGTATTAAATACATTACAAACATTATTTTATTTAGATCCCAACTTGATGTAATCATATTTTTTGACATATACACATTCTTAAATTGTGTCATTAAAGAACTCTTTACGTCATTAGTCAAAGAGTTTTCAAGAGTGGAAACTCAACTATCGTGTAGGGTTTGGCATCCACTTGTCTGGGAAACAAACACCTATTATGATGTCCCTATAACCCATCATGGATGTATCCTTCGAGCGTAGCCACGCACATTACATGCGCACACTTTAGGGACCAATGACTCTGTGTCTGCCTTCGACCCTGTTATCACCTGACAACTGGAAACCCCCACCCCCGCCTTAGGGACCAATGACGCAGTGTCTGCCTTCGACTCTGCCTTCGACCCTGTTATCACCGGACAACTGGGAACCCCCCACCCCCACCTTAGCTAGCTTCCCTCGGTGGGAGGGGTTGGTTTATTCTTTCCGTTAGTGCTCTGAAATTGTATCAATTTATAAAAGGTTTGTAGGATATCAGCATAAAGCAATGAGCTAAACACATTATTCTGTAGTTTCTTATTCCTATAAGGTAAATTAAGCTAATTATTATACATGCGCATAGCCATGACTCAACCTTAGCCAAAGGACGCGCGGTAGAGGGGTGGAAATACAACTCAAGAATCACATGTTGACTTGAAGGTGGAAGTGTAGGGGAAGCGAGAAAAGGCCAGTGCCTTAGCAGTTTTTATAGCAAAACTTTTTCTGACCAAAATAAATCAAATATTTATCCAGTAGAAATATAGATTTTAATTTTTTTTTTACATAGTGGTATCGACAGTTGTTTAATATATGTCATGAGCATTTGCAGCATTAGATGAGAAACTTTTTAACTGATAATAAAAAGTTGTCCTTAATTCCAGGAAACCCTCGACAGATATTCAAAAACTATTGAGGTCACCATGGGAAGAAAATTAAACTGTTATGTTTCTACTGGAGAATTATTATATTTATTTTGACCAAAGAAAGTTTTGATATAAAAACGACTAAGACACATAATTTTTTTAGCGTCCCCTCCATTTACACCTTAAGAATTGAGATTAGTATTCTCAACTGGGACAACTGTGTTAAAAGAGATTAGCTGTTTGTATTAACTGGAAGAAAAATGTTATGTTATGAAAAATGTTTTGAATAAAAGTTGCTTATTTTATTTGGTAAAAATGTAATAACTCCAGAAATTTGATAAAAATTCCCTAATTTTCCGTGAATTTCCCCCAACCAAAAAATTCCAAACGTTTCCCTGTTTTCCAGGTCATTGGATACCGTGTTATCATTAGACTTTGTCCTACACATAATTCTTCTTCTAAGTCAACAACCCAAAGGGTTGGTTTAATGTGATTTCTATACATTCGTGGCTGGGCATGTACACACCCCTTCGGCTGGTTAGGGCTGCCTGCACCATCTGGTAGAATCCCATGCACTAAGGGAATTCAGGAAGTGTGTGGCTCCCCATTGCCTTCCCTACCGAATTTATATGAGCAATCGTGAAGGAGCCTACCAATTTTAAAAGGAAAAGTATTTTCACAAACCTTCCCGGGTTCTTTTACATGCCACAATGGACATGGGACCGATGGCTTTACTTCCCCTCCGAAGGAAGTTGTGCTACGGATTATTATCACTCAATAACAAGCCGTATTCCTCGGCTGAGTTTGAACCCACGAACATCGGGTCCTAAAGTGAGGTCGACACCTTAAACATAAAAGCTAAAAAAAAATATTTTATGAACCTCAAATAATTGGTGCCTAATATGTATCTCAAAGTATTGGACATATATACTAGGACTATTGTATAAAGAAACTTTAAGAAAATACAATAATATTATTCTTGCAATTAAAATTGATAACATATTTACTATATTATTAGTGTTAATTTATAGTTATTGATGGTATTTATCAATAGTGACAGCTGCAGATATGACTTAACGTATGAATACGTGAAATTAAATCTAGTAAATTATGTAAAGTTTCTCGCTATTCAAAATTGGATTTATTTAAGCTAACTTTTTTTTTGCACCATGTCATACTACCCGTTTGTACTATACGCTTATGTACTAATATATTGGGAATGAAGAACGTGATTTATCTCTGCATTTGAGTGGATGGATAGTGAGAAACATTTGGAAAAAAAAACACCCTCAGTACATCCAACCGGGATCGAACCACGATCTTCCCGTCATCGGCAGTCTAGTCTAGGGCTCACCATATGGTGGACCGCGGTCCACGTCCGGACCGCAGGTACATTTTTAAGGACCTTGAAAAGATAGCGATAAACATAATAAATTATGCTATTCCTGTGGTGGGCGGGTAGTATACATAGAAGGTCAGCAATAATAAATAAGTAAAATAACTAAAAGGAAAGAAAATCAATTTTTTTAATTAGTATAGTCCTATATGGCTTGAACTTGAGTCGATGTTAAAGTTTTGCCGGATCGCAGAAGTATGTAGAGTTTTTAAAACGGACCTCCTTCAAAAGTAATTGGGGTACCATGGTTTAGTCTATTGCATGACTGACGCCTGAGACCATGCGGTCAACGAAGCGTGTTTCAGTTAATTGTTGAGCATTTTATACTCAGATGAGATTAACGATGACGCAACCGGTTGTGTTATTGA
>CABFWB010002573.1:0-15189 GCA_902151455.1 Timema bartmani | reverse complement strand
CGCCCCGCCCTCAGCCCCCTCCCCCCCACACACACTCACACACATGCGTCTCAGTGCAAGCGTGCGTAAGTTTAAATATAGCTGGCGACAAAGGGAAACTATGAATACCATAGTTGACAAAGATATTAAATAATAAAGAGGTTGCGGGTTTTGAATATATTATGACATCCCCCGTGGCGGCCATCTTCCAACTCACCCCTAGACAACAACATTGAGGGTAGTTTAATTTATTAAGGAAGAAGGAACGATGTGTATGAATCAAGGACGCTTGAGTTTGCTTGTCTTGCGCTTAAGGAGACACCTTGGTACCCAGAGAAGGTGGCAACTATTGACATTAATTACACCCCAATTTTATTTTTGAACGGACATTTTATATGACGGCTAGAAAAAGTTACTAGATCTATAGCTCATCTATGGTGGGGTTGTAGGTAAGTGAGAGCTAGAAGAAGGTTTATTTTTATTGCAAACTTTGGCTGAGAGTAAATAGTGGTAACTTATTCGAAAATTATTATTTTCTCAGTTATACTATGTTATTAATCAATAAAATGTGACCCGCTTCGGTGGCCACGTGGTCAAACGCGCTACTTCGCAGTAGATTAAACTGTCAATGACGAGAAGATCGAGGTTCGAATCTCGGTCGAATGTACTGTGGGGAAGTTTAACAAATTGGTTTTCCACTCTACCTCCACGCAAATGTGGATACACTTATTATAAATATAGCCTCCCTAATCCCTATAGCCATTATTTTAATTAGTATATAAGCGTAAACCCGAATGGGTAGTAAGACGCGGTGCTAAAAAAAAGTGTTATTAAACGATTCTATCAATACTTCCCTAAGGATTCCTTAATAAATGGCCTTTTCTTAACTAATTGAAATAATAAAACATATTAATAAAGCCACAATAGAGTCGCGATTATCCGGCCTTCGATTATCCGGCACTCCGTAATATCCGGCCCGGTTCTAAGTGCCAATAAGTGAGTTTTAAAATAAATAAACCGGTAAATATCCACTATAAAACATTTAGTGAATTTATAATGTGATCGATTTGACGCTCTATTTTCACATGTTCTTGCTTTGTTGCCGATGTTCCATTTACAAAATAAATTACTATATAGCAAAGATGTTAAAAAAATTCCTTCTCCTTTAGTTTTTACTGTCCTCCTAGAATTACTGTATTCATAATTTACATCGTAATCAGAAAATGGGCAGATTCTATTCAAACAAAGTTAAATATTCCGTGAAAGTTGAAAAAAAAATAAAAATAGGCAAACTCATACTGAAAATTTACACTCGGAATCCGTATTGGCTGGATTCTCCACTGTCTCCTTTCTCCCCACCACTTCTCCTCCACAATGACACAGTCCTTTCCTCACTCCTCCACATTCCTCTGCACACCCTTCATCCAACTGTCCATTGTTCTTCCACTTGTACTCCTTAACCTCCTCCACCCCCCCCACTTCAATATAAAACACACTCAACATATATAAGCATTACAATGATTGTATAGCCAGAAGTGATAGCCCCTTTAGATGCTTTTTTTTTTCTATATCTGGAAATGCGCTTTTCTAAGAGAGATCCTACTTCGTTTAGCCAATTGGGATGAATCTTAATAGAATTGTAGAGTTGTATTCTGATAATTGACAAAGTTATTCCAAAATTATTTGTTTCGATTTAATGCAATCCATGACCGTTATTGTCACCATACATACACATACACATACACATATACATACACATACACATACACATGCATAAACCGTACATCCCAACGGGCAACTCCAAACGACAAACTTCTCTTAAGTCGTTTTGACTTCAAGATGATGTTCAAACGATGCCATATTTTGAACATATATATATATATGTATATCTTAGTTCTCCCATTCAGAAGAAGATAAAATTTTATGTGGGTTTCAACCAAAATTTCCGCTGTTGAACTTCTTTTATTGGCGCACATCTGCGAAAGAGGACTTTGTGAGAATTGAGGAGACTCCTCTTGAACTACGCTGAAGCGTCGTGTTGGAAGGTCGCGATAATAAATGCAATGTAATATGGAAAAGAGTTTGGTAACTCACAGTTTGTCACACATTTTAAACAGGTAAAATTATGGAAATCACCGTTTTTGAGGTTCATCCCTTCATCTTGATAAATTGAAGTTGCAGTGTAAAAAACGAAAGCTTTGAAAAAAAAAACTCCACCTGTATTTAAATGATGAAAGAAGTAAAATACGAAATCATTATCCATGTTAATGTTATCATGACGCATGCAGAGAAAAGGTACATTTTAAAATACGATTTTTTTTAACAAATATGATTTTAATAATCGTTCTAAAATAATTTTGACAGTATCATTTCAGTAAAAGAATAAATGAAAGATTACTATATTAGCATTTTATTAATTATGCTTTGGCGGTAGGCTTAAGGATTAGTCCAATACATTTAAGCTTTTAGAGGGATTAAATGCAAGATTTCTCCAATTAAATATGTATATTTACAGGTGTATTAATAGTGATTTCTCATGCACAATAAGGGAAATGATTAATTAGGTATGAGAATAGTGATTTGTCCTGTACACTAAGTAGGATTTAAATAATTCAAGGATCCCATTCATAATTTAAGCGTAAACTCTTTTAAAGCACTAAAATATTCAAGCAGATATTATTAAATGGCAGAAACCAAGTGGGCTTAAAACGTTCTTGAGTGGAGCCTTCTGACAGTAGAATAACATGTAGGAAAAGAGGAAAATAAAATGGCAATACAATTTGTTTAGTGACCCCATATTAAATTATATTAGAGTAAAATTGGGGTTTCTAGTTCAACTATTTTTTTTAGCAAGATGGCGACCATTGACGCCACCCACAAACACAGCCTTTCCCCCACCCCTTCCCCCACTGACCGCCAAATTTTAAAATGGCCACCAAATTTTCAAAATTCAAAATGGCTGATGTTGGCAATATTGCTCATCAAAGTGAGCCAGAAGCCTCCTTTTTACCCTACTAATGGCATCATTCTGTTCACAAAGATCTATTCCACGCTCCTATGCCAGTTAACATTTCCGGGAATATAGCTAATTAATGATCAACCGATATATGTGGAGTTTTGTAATTTTCAGAATGGAAAATGTCAACTATTAAGCTGTGTTTACAAGTATATGTATTTATAGGGTTGTAGAAAATAGTTTTGTGCTTGATCCAATAAACCCCACACTCGTTTGATATTTTGTCAATATTTAACATAAGCGCAACATATGATTGAGAATATCTCAGCTACTTTGACAGCTCCTTTAAACACATTGAGACCGTTCAGTCAGTTAAATGTAGAGGTAAGTGTTTCGTCACGTCTCTGTGTTTTGTTTTGAATTTTAATTATATGTACGAAAGTTTATCAAGGTTCCCTCGACTGCGTCAACTGTAAGAGAAAACAGTTGAATCTATCTCTTTGTTATACACCGTAAGTTTCGAACGTTGGAACTAGTTATCTTCATTAGGAAATCTTACTCAGTAGAGAACTTCCATAAGAAACAGTTGCGTGACCGACGACAAGATCACTAAGCTTTGTAATAGTACTGTATATTATTCTTAGAGGTCTTCTCACGTTCAATATGACGTGTAACGAACGTTACATAAAGGTAAATATACCGAATATACTTAGTAAGGCTAAATCTAGAGTCCTTTCTCATCGAATCTAGTCTCATAGCTCCCTAAATATGATTAAAAAGTCATTTAAATGAACCTATATAACATTTTCATATGATTTTTTTCTATAACTAAAACTCAAAATATGGAGTTGTTAAGGAGAAAGAGCCCTGTCGCAATATTTTGACTTAATTTTTCCGTGGAGCTATATTTTGAAATAACGCATCGTAGAATTAAATATTGCGTTAGAGCTGAAAGTTTGCGCGACAATTTCTCGCTTACCGAGGCGGCCCCATTTTAAGAAACATTAAAGTTGATGTCCGCCAGAACGTTAGCTCCATTCAACCCTACCCTGAGTCACGTTAAAACAATCCTTCATCCCGACACACAACCGCCTTCAAAATCATTACAATAATTTACGTGGAAGTCAAGACGAGTTTGCCATGTCTTGACTTTCACGTAAATTATAGTAATGTTTTTCAAGACGTACTTAAACTTTGGCAAATTTAATTTTTTTTAAATGAGGCATTAACGACCTTTCTTAATTGGTGATCTCGAAGATATTTTGGGAAGCTGGTTCCATCTTTACTAGGCGCAACTAAGCATTCTAAGTACTATCACACTTATACGCTACATGTAAGAACTATAAAGAGAGCAATAAAAGTGAGAAGTAAACACCTGTTGTTTACCTGATGAGAGCATTCCCCCTCTTCCGCTGACTAGTTTACACAGTCACTCTACCATTTGCCCCTGTACTGCATTGACTTGACATTTTAAAATTATATTTTTCTTGTTTCTTATTCTAGGATCTAGATAGACATGTGCTTCTATTGATTTCTCAAATTTACAACCTAAGAGAAAGATTTCTACAGCCCATTTTCATGAAAAATAAACAAACTGACTCGAGTTGTAGACTATTTTTTTTTTAAAAGCACATGTTTTCAAAATAATTTACTTCAAGATCGCACTAAAGCTAGACGGGGTGGAATTTTAATTCTAAAAATTTGGTCGCATTTCATAAAAAAAAAGATAGAAAGAATTGACTTATAAAAATCCTAATCTGTGTTCATTTGTTTGTCAACCTTACTAATACAGTATATAGAAAATATAATTATATTACTAATAAAAAACCTGAGGGCTGTGGCATGTATTTCCCCTCAAGTCAATAATCCGAATCTCTAGCGTCCAGTAACAGCTAGCTCGACTAGATCGACAATAATATTGATGGTGCCACAGAACATTGTAAACCATGAGTCACCAGATGATTAACTCCACTTCTCATGCTATATGACTAGCCCAGTTAATTGTGGATCATTTCTCAGACAACTTTTACGAAACATTAATCGTGTTAACAGCTCGGATAATATGGAACCTAGGATATTACAGAATCCTGGATAGTACGGAACCTCGAATATTTGGGTCTAGGATAGTCACGACTCCACTCAATTTTATTATATTAAGTTTATCTTAACAATATTAACCATTTTAACTTTTTTTTAATTTGTGAAAGCGTGAAAGTTTAGGTTTTGTTAAATTAGAATTGTTTATAGCAATAAACATATTAACTTCATCACCAAAATACTTTTGAAACCATGTTGGAAAAGATCTGTTCTTATTATTCCATTAGGAACGTATTATTATTATTATTATTATTATTACTAGGTGTTCTGTCTCACGACAGGTCAGTTCCTGTTATCAGTGAAATTCAATCGCCAATGTACCCTGTACTCTGCCTCCTACTTCAGCTCCTAAAATTTTCTTATTCCCTTCAAGACAACTTTATTTGAATCCTCTTTCTTCCCAAGCTCCTCTTTCCCTCAATCTTGCCTTCTATGACGTCATACAGAAGACAGTTCCTCCTAAGGATGTGTCCATTACAGTTTGCTTTGTACCAAAGATTCACATCCAAAAATGTGTTCTCTTCTCACCCACTCTTCTTAGGACTTGTTCATTTGTCACCCTGTCTGTCCACCTGATCTTCTCAAGTCTTCTCCAACATCACATTTTAAAGCTCTCTGAGTATTTATTTTCCATCTTTCTATGAGTCCAAGTTTCTGCTCCATACAGTGCGATTCTCCAAACGAAGCATTTCAACAGTTTCTTCCTCAGCTCAACTTGGTCAGCAGTAAACTAACTCGAGTTATCTAATTATTTTCTTTTAGCACCCAATATTACTACCCGTTAGGGTTATATGATTATGTACTAATTACGTTAATGGTTTTTTTTAGTGATTAGGAAGGTTATATTGATAGGAGGATTACTCGCATTTGCGTTGAGGGAGAGTGTTAAAACTGTTTTTTTTTAAAACCACCCTCAGTACACCCGGCCGAGATTCGAACCTCGATCTCCACGTCATCGGCAGTCTAGTCTATTGCGAGAGTAGCGCGTTAAACCACGTGACCACCGAAGCAGGTAAAAATCCTTATTAAAGAAAATAATATATTTTTTATAGATTTACCTAAGTACTGCGTAACTTACGCAGAATTTTTGCTAGTATCTATTATTTCTAACATATCTTACGAGCTTTAAGTAAATGTATTCATTCTTAGGCAAAGGACAGAGAAAGGCTATGTGGCGCAGCGTACCATTTCTTTGTTGTTGTTATATATCAAAGAAAACTTGTTTCTTAACGATTTAACAAAAGAGTACCCTCCTAAACACGCCTTTCTACGACGAACAAACGATAAGTTTATTCAAAGTGAGTTCTCCTTGTATCTGCAAATCCTGAAAGCCAGTTTCGCTTTGTACTGAATTTCATGACTTCCAAATTTATTATCATGTCGTTAAACGCAGGGGTATTCTAATAAAGTTGTGGAAAACCATTACTCATATTACAGTTGTACCAACTCTTAACTATTGCACAGTGACACCACATTTGATNAAATCTAACTAGATTTTTTTAAATACTTTTGACGTTTCATGAGCTCCTGAAACTGAACAAGTGGTTTTCGTGAGGCTATATGTATGCATCTCAGACCAGAGCCGAAATCATTTTAATGATCAGGGTAAAACTTGGTTTTAAGATGGGGTGGTAGTGAGCGTGAGTTTAGGGCAGTATTTTCGAAGTTTTTATAGCATAAACATTTATTTGGCCAAAATAAATCAAATATTTCTTCTATAGAATCATAGAGTTTAGTTTTCCGCACATGATAATCTCAACAGTCCTTGAATATCTGTCAAGGGTGTCCTGGAATTTAGTGACAACTTCTTCTCTGCATTTAAAAAGTTTGTCACCAAATACCGCTATGCTCATGAGAGATATTCAAGAACTGTTGAGATTAGCATATGCAGAAAACTAAACTCTATGTTTCTATAGAAGAAATATTTGATCTATTTTTGCCAAAAAATGTTTATGCTATAAAAACTGCAAAATTAATGCACTAAACTGGCGCTCACTAGCACCCCACCTTAATAAGGCTTCCCCGAGGAGTTTTTGGAATTAGATATCAGACTCTAAAATTAAGGTTAATAGTTTACTGAATGGCAAAAAGAGATAGAATTTATTTTTTCAAAATCAGCTCTCACGATTTGGATTAAATTTTGCATTTAGGCATTATTCAACATTGCAAACAAAACAAGAACTCTCATTTTTCCATGAAAATGAATCTAAGGATATTTTATATTCGCAGAAATTTCCAATTTTGATCATATGTTCGCAACTTTATGAGATAAGAAGGAACGTTCAACGTAATGTTGTAGTACTATTGAAGATAAAAACATCTTTTAATTTGAAATATATTTTTATAAAACTGCTAGTTTTTGAGCTATAAACAGATATACATTTTTATGGAGCTCTTTGAGGAACAAATAGATTTTTATAATTTTTTTTTTTTTGGCTATGGATGTTCCTCGTTAATTGATATATCTTTAACAGTGTTTATTATTTCACTTAAGCTTTTTGGTGGAGTGTTTCTGCAACAATGGATATTATTTAATTTAAAAAATCTTACTAGTTTTTAGTAAATGTATCTACATTAAGAAAAATTAATATAAACTCTGTGAGGTGCACTGTACCGTTTATTTTAATAGCTCCTTCGTCTTACTTCCCATCCATAATCCATGTATTGCAACTAGGTCAGTGAAGTAAGGATGAGGTAAGTGAAATTTAAAAGAAGTGTACGTTGCAATTACTCTGAAAAGTAGCAAGCTTACCTTGATGGATTATACTATGGTGGGGCTATGGTGTAATCAGTCAAGGTAAGATGTCACCTTTTAAGATAAACTGAGTTTACTACCATTTATTTAGATTAATAGTGTGAAATCATTCAAGATAAAATCACCTTCATTATAACCTGGTATGGATTCAAACCCCAAACCTTATGTCACTGTAATTACGTAAAATTACCCACTTCAGCGGTCAAATGGTCTAAGCTGTCCCTCACTCAATAGACAGGACTGCCGATGACTGGAAGATCGGGGTTGGAACCCTGGTCGGGTGTACTGAGGGTGGTTTTACCTATATGAGTCTTGATATTCCCTCCACGTATAATGCGGGTACATTTCCTTTAAATTCAACCTTTATCATCCCTTAATTATTAGCGTAGTTAGTACTTATGCTTATAACCCGAGAAGTTTATAGTGATCTACACACATACTCTACACACTCACTTTACATACACATAATCTATAGACACATACTTTACATACACATACTCTACAGACATAATCAACATATATAATCTACATACAGATAATCTATACACATACACACACACGCTCTACACATATATACACAGTCATACGCTACACACACATACTCTACACATACATACTCTTCACATACTTACTCTATACACACATACTCTACATACAGATACTCTATACACAGACTCTACACATATTCTCTAAACACACATACGCATACGTACTTTACACATACATACGCTACCCACACATATTCTACACACATACATACTTTACCCACACACCCATACAAACTCTACCCACACATATTCTACACACATACATACTTTACCCACACACCCACACATATTCTACACACATACATACTTTACCCACACAAACTCTACCCACACACACATAAACTCATTACACATACACTTACTTTTCACATACACACACGTTATGCACAAACTCTCTACACACCCGCCTGTAAAGACAGAAAACCTGAACAAAATTCTCCCTCCCGATATTGCTCCAATAAAAAACACATAAAACATCTTGATCCCAACAGTTTCAAGGAAGGTATATAGTCTAGTGGTAGTCACGGGGACCGCGGGAATAAGAGAAGGGGTGGGTGTAGGGGGGTAGTAGATGATTGACTGCCTAGATAACATCAAGGCGAGCGGACCTACTTCGAGCCTCTGACACTTATATTGCTAACGTGCTGATGTAAGACTAGGATGTGGGGGTCGATTTTCTTATATAGAAACCTTGTAATAATATGGACGTGGGGTGAAATTGGGTAACGCAGAGAGGGGGTGAAAAGAAGGAAGAATGAACCACACTACCTACCTTCCCCCCTTTTTTACTTTCCGTGTCATTTTCTATTTTGCAAAGTAATGATCGATGCCTTTTAGAAGTTGTAAATATAAAAGTAAAACACGTCGTAAATTGAAAGTTTTTTTTTATGGAAGAGAAACATTAGATAAAAAAGAAAAAGAAGTATTTTACTCAAAAGATGTTTGAAAAATAAACGAAGATTACAAGGAAAAAGGTCGTAATTACATTATTATAATCTTAAATGTATGCAAATAACATTTGAGTGCTTCGTTAAAAAGAAAAAAAAAAAAAGTCCGAAATTTGTATTTTTACTCTTTTCTCGGTTGATTTAGTGAAATTTTTTCTCAATCCCAAAGGGTAGGTAAATTTAGAAGAAAAAGAAAAATTGATGGAAATCTTATTGGAAGTTGAAAATTATAGATTAATTTAATTATACGAAAGAATTCATTTCAACTTTTTGCTGTCTCTAGGACTTCGCTGTGAATTTGATACAAATATTGATCTAGTTTTTTTTTTTTTAATTATTTGATCAAATAAAAGGTTCATCTTCAAACAAATAATATATTAATAAATATATGGATAACAAAATAGATATAGATGGACGGTATATGGCTGGATAGATGGCTAGATATATAAATAGATGGCTACTTAGTTTGTTATAGATAGTTAGATGACTATTATATCGTTATTAATTTTATAGATAGATAGATAGGTATATATTGATAGATGAATAGATATGTAGATAGATGTATCGTATATATAGATAGTATAGATAAATTGATATATAGTGTATGGATATATATATATAGATATATATAGATATATTTAGATAAATAGATCGATGGATAGGTAGATGTAATGCCAAGAGAAGTGATGAATGGATGTGTAGATATCTATTGTAGTTATATGAATATATAAAAAAGTTTAAATAGGACTAAATAATTAGTTATAAATAGCTGGATTTATATTTAGAGAGATGAATATAGTTATACAGATAGTTACATACATAACCAGATAGTTAGTTATATAAACCAATGTAAAACAAAACGGTATGACTTCTCTCTTTATCAAATTACTATTTTTTTTTATTTAGCAACGCGTCTTACTACCCGTTCGGGCTATACGCTTAAGTACTAATTACGCTTAATGGATTAGGAATTGGGAGTGTTGAATTTAGAGGAAGTGAACCCGCATTTGCGTGGAGGGAGAGTGGAAAACCATTTAGAAAGGGCCACCCCCAGTTCACCCGAACGAGATTCAAACCTCGATCTCCCCGTCCTCGGCGGTCGAGCTCAACACGACTAGCGCGTTAGCCAACTACCCAATTACTATGAAACAAGAATTTTAACAGAGTTAAGACACTGACTTTGAGGAGTTAAATATCCCCAATCCCCTTCAGCCTAATATATTTTGCAGAATTTAAAACATAAACAGGATATTCAATCTTTTAGAAACATATCTCAGCCATATTTATAAAAATAAATGGTACGGTGCCCCGCACGGACTTTCTCGATCTACTGTTTAAAATTGGAGATATTTACCCATAACTTGTAATATATGTGAAACGAAATAGTATACACTAGCAAACCCAAACATAAATTGCACTATTCTTATGTAAAACATTTTTTGAATCCCGGTTTTAAATTTTTTATTTTTAACGAATGAATGTCTTCATTTGTATGTTTGGACCAATAAAAAATATCAATATTGGGTCCACAAGGGTCAACCCTTGGTATTAAAATTTCAACTTTCAATCGACATTTTATTAAGTGTTGCACATCTTCAGGTCAGCGCATTGATATTAAATTCCTCATTTATAAATATTGACCAATAAAAATGTAAATATTGACTATTGAGTCTAAAATGGAGATAGATCATTGCTGTACAAAAATTTCTCCTAAGAGGTTTAAGGAAAAATAACAAACTTTTGGAGAGACTTATATTTAATTACTCTATGGCATTGGAGAATTATTGCGTTAAAACTTAAGTAGTATATATTTACAACTAAAGCTCACAAAATTGTATTAATATATTTTCCAATATCTCAGAAACTGTTGATTTTATAAAAATGTATTTCGTAAAAAAGTTTTTTATTTTTTATAGTACTACAATTTTGTAATGATAAGTTATTTAGTATATCAAATAGTTGCGGAGATACGGAAATATCCGCTTCTGTAAATTACCCTAAAAGTCATTTTCATGAGAAAATGAAAATAGCCAGTTTATTTATAATCATAATCAATGCCTATATACGAATTTTAATCAAAATCGTTTGAGCCGATTTTTAGAAAATATACTTTTTCTCTTTTTGACCTTCAGTAAACTACCCTTAATTTTAGGGGTAGATATCCAATTCTAAAAACTCCTTGGGGCAACCCTATGAAAACCCTAGATACCAAGTTTTAGCCCGATCGGTAAAATAGTTTAGCCTCTAGTCGGAGGTACAGACAGACAGACAGACAGACAAACGGAAATTAAAAAATCACTTTTTCAGATTCAGGAAGTCATGAAACGTCAAGATTCATCAAAATCTCGAGTTCGATTTTTTTTTTACGATCACAATACTTTCTCTACCTGTAAGATAGCGAGAAAGTAAAAATGGATAGCTTATTTTAGCACCATGTCTTAAGAGCTAGCCTCACATGCCAATCAACTCCGAGATACAGTCTGCTAGAATTCGTAAATTTACACAAACACTATTGCACGTGGATCAATTCTGTTTAATTTTTAATGGAGATGAAGAGTTGATGGGTGTTTCTAATACTGAACATTTTTGAAATATCAAATATTATTTGGATAAAAACTGCATTGATAAGGCCATTTTTTAACCATTTTTGGATGGCTTCGCAGATAAGCACTGTATACAAATCTTTATTCTGTCATAATAGGGAAATACTGTATCTATTAACAAGAAACTTTGTCGCTTTGTCCCCCATCGTCACCGCGGAAAATGTCGAGTAATCATTCAAATACGAATGCACCGCACACATTTCTGGCATAGCTTGGTCTTTTCTTTTCTATTTTACTCCCATAATACCTCGCGCGAGCCGGAAGCTGAGTTGGGCCTGCTATGATGAACACTCTTAATACTCATTTGGTTTACACATTTATGTACTAATTACGTTGGTGAGCTAAGAATAAGTAAGCTGAAATTTAAATGAAGTGTACATGCATTTGCGTTAGAGCAAACAAAATTGTCTAATGGTGATGTTATAATGTCATACTTAATTATTAAATTAAAAAATGTATTTAATAACAAATATTATGTAAGTTCAGAGCCAGCTTTGATTATTTAAAAAAATGTATTTATAAGCCACATCACGTTTATTTCAAAGTTTCTACGATATACTTGTGGCAATATGAATTAACGATCATCTACCTAAAATAATTTGAAGGTGAATATACGGAATCAATTTGAGCGTGAAATTTTAAAAAGCATATCGCTAAAGTTTCTTCGTTAATTAAAAATAAATACATTTAAGAAAAGCTACAAGTGGTGAGATTGTGTGGTAAAAAAAGAAAATATATTCATTTTGCAGAGTTACCTTTTTAACTACTTCTTTTTCATTTTATAAATTTTGCCATTTTCTTTGATAAAATTTTTGTGCCTTAGCTATTACAAAAATTATCTTATCATTTGTAGCATATCTTAGAGGGATCGTTAAAGTCATAATATTTATTCTATAAAATAGCTTTTATAAAAGAAATATGACATTGTAATAACCCCCTTATCAACGATTGATTTTTCTCTTGTTTTTTATGCTCCACGCCATACTACCTGTCCCAGATATCCATATATTTACACTAATTGTGTGGGGGAAGTGAAAGAATAACAGAGAAGAAATGTACCAGCACTTGCTTGGAGGAATATTTGTGGACAACCGTTTAGGGGAAAATCCCTATCGGTACTCCCAGCCGGTATTTGAGCCACGACCTTCACGTCACCAGGTATATTTCGAGACTGACGCCTTATACTATGTAACCATTGATGAGGGGTGTGGTCGCCCATCGCATAATGAAATTTGACCTGGGCCAGTGCCAGCTCCTTGAGTACTTGCGGTAGATCGATTTGTCTAGACTAGCGATTCTCGACCTTTTTTTTTTGTTCATTGCACACTTTTCTTTGTCTTGAAATTCTTGCAGCACCCTGAACTTATTGTACAGGGTGGGGTCCAAACAGTTAGACGATTAGTAACTTGAAAATTAACCCTTTAATTTAAAAGTAAATATTCACTAGCTAAATAAAAGCAAAATAAATACAACACTTTTCATTTATTTTTTTTAGATAATGTGACTCGGATGATTTCCACCGGACGTCAGCCAAACCTCAGCACGTTGTCCATAATTCTCCTCAGCATAGATTGTATAATTGTTTCCGTCCCACCCTGTACAAGTTAGCCATTGCAACGGGAGACTTGTGCATACATTTACGTAAAGTGACTTCTCTCAGTTGAGTTGGCAGTGCGTTTGTTCGTCCTTTATTCCAATTTAGAAATCTCAAACTATTTATGAAGTGGTTTGATTTTTTTTTTTTTTAATATTGTTTTCACCAAAATGTAGGTGAAAGTTCTGATTAGTTAAAAGGTTTAAATTTTAAGTTTAAACTATTTTTTTTTAATAAAATAAGGGATAGCTTACATAAAACTATATAAAAAATTCTCACATTACATTAAAATTGTATGTTATGAATCTATCAAACATGACTTTATTTGATAAAAAATATCTGGATATAGGTTTCTAACATTTTTCTTTAATCTTAGAAGAACATATTTTAACGTAGAGCTTCATTGATTTTTTTCAACTTTCAACTTTTTAACTAGTCAAAAACATTCTGATTATAAATTATCCTACATTTTGTTAAAAATGATATTTAAAAAAATTATTTTTCTAATAATTCTGGACTTCTAAACGTCCTCAATGCATCTCAGTGCTCTTCCATGTAGGAACACGAGTTAAGTGCAGTATTTTTGCTGTTTTATAACAAAACGTTGATTTGACTACAATAGATTTAATATAGCTCCAGTGTAAACAATAGAGTTTAGTTTTTTTGCATGTTGATATCAACAGTTGTTGAATATCTGTCATAAGCATAGCAGCGTTATATGAGGAACTTTTTAATTGAAGGGAAAAAGTTGTCATTAAATTCCACGACACCCTCGATAGATATTCAACAAATGTTGATATTACCAAGTAAATAAAATTAATTAATTGATTAAAATTCTTATAAATTAATTTTAAAAGTTTTAAAATGTAAATATATTAAATAATAATCCTAAATTGAGTTCACTACTCTTAAAATAATCGCTCTAATATTTAAGTGGAACAATATTTAATTTACGTTCACCAAAAAAAAAAAACTTTTTATATAAAAACTGCCAAGAAAAACTGGTTATCTGGCATCCTCTACATTCCCTCCTTAAGGGCTGCACTATGATCCTATCATAGCGGAAACATAGCATAAACAAGCAAGGTAAGCTTGTAATATATCAGGGTAAATGGAGTGGACATTATTATTATTATCATCAATGTAATGTTTTAAAAAAGGTAGGCCACGCACATTTTATTACAAATGCCTAGCCTTTTATCCTTTTTTATAGATATCTAAGTTCAGATATTTAGTATCCATAATTTAACACACTACGCCGGTCCTTATGCAAATTTATTTTCCGGACGTTTACCTCATAGAGAACACCTGCATTTAAACGTGCTATCACACATTGTGGTTTTCACAGATAGCCACAAGGTGTGTTTTATATGAAAATCTTGCTTAATATATTACAAACCATATATTTTCTCTAATCCGGCCACCACGGCCCCTTTTAAATGTCAAATAAATTTAGATACAATTAAAGCTATTGAAACAAATGTTTTATTTTATGTTTCATTTTGATAAAAAGAAAATGTCATTTGAAATTTTCTCAAGAAGAATAACTCTGTTGATTAATTTTAAAGAAAGTTTTCAGCTGATCGAAAATATCTTACATGTGAGTGGCGACTTTAGGCCGGATAGTGGTGACTCTAGGCCGGATAGTGGCGACTCTAGGCCGGATAGTGGCGACTCTAGGCCGGATAGTGGCGACTCTAGGCCGGATAG
>CABFWB010002572.1:93158-103199 GCA_902151455.1 Timema bartmani | reverse complement strand
GGACCGAGGATTGAACCCCGGACCCTCAGCACAGAAGTCTGACACCTTACCCCTAGACCACCAGGTCACCTCAAAAAATATTTGTTAAACTCCTCATATACACACTAACCGTTAACGCTTTACTTGGAGCAGTACCGTTTGTTGGTTGGATCCACTTCATCATTGGAATCCATTAGGTCCGAATCTGATTGATTGGTGCATCTATCACCCGCGTAGTTTGCGGGCGTTCAAGTATTATGTAAGATTTGTCGACTTTTTTTCATTTGTTCACAGGAATAACCATTCTTTTTCTTGTGCAATTTTGCCTCTAGCCTGAACAGGTAGTAGGACGCGATCATAAAAAAAATTAAAATTCATGCAATTTATAAATTGCTGGTAATTATTAACATAGAAGTGTAAATTAATATTGTGAAATAATTGACAATTAACACTGGTATACAATTAATTTAAATTCATTGAACAGGTAAAATTAAAACAAGCTATAACATTATAAAAGTTAAAAAAAAAAATTGCTTTTAATTGAAGTTATAAAAAAATATATTATTAGTGAATACTTGAATATTATATTAATAAAACAAACACCATACGCCCTAAACTTCATTTAATCCGATGACCAAGCTTCTTGAATCCACGTCTCAACACTTTCAATTATTATGTTTTTATTTGAGGGTGAGGTCACTCAAGCTTTGGCTTACTTCTATAGGCGTCTCCATGTTTTCCTTGTTTAGCCACTCATCATCTTCATTGCTACCTGAAGTCCAAGCGGCTTGTGAAGCGCCCTCTCTCAATTTTGCTCGTCTTTCACTGTTTTAAGTAAGCATGGTTCTGACCCTCCTAACCCCCCTTGTCTGCAAAAATACGCAAAGCTCGAAACCCACCCCCTAAGGTGCCTACATAATACTTTCCATACAAGGGTGAGCGTGGGAGTCCTCCTTTGCGGCAGTAAACCCGCTCACATCCTGCTTTGTAGTTGCAGCTTACAAGGTTCATCAACAACTCTGAGGCTGGAGGCAAGGACGTAGGAATGGGTCTTAATTCACTGCTTTGTATTTTCTTTCAACCCCACTAGGTGGCAGGAAGGGGTACCCCCAACCATTCTTGCAGCTGATGGTATGTTGCCTGGCTGCAGCTGATGTGGGTGGAAGAACAGATGGATCTAACCTCGCATGGAGCTGCTGCTTCCTAATTATTTTGATGTAGTTCTTTTAGCGGATCTTGTCCAATCTTCCCTCCATACAATGCCTCGAGGAAGTCTCACCAGCGGCAGCAATCTCCTCCAATTCAGTATTGTTGCTGTAATAAAAACTCATAATGAAGACTCGGAGAGGATTGCTGGGTCTTGAAAGCTTGTATCTTGAATGGCGCCAATGTGTTGTCACCTCCTGACTTTGCATGAAGACACAGATAAGAGCCTGCATATTGCCAAGAGCTTGTTGCGACTTTTGAGAGCTGAACACTTTCCTTGAGTTAGACTTAGAGCCTGGTATCAGAACGTCGATGTTTTGATTCTTCTGTGGCAGAGCTATGAGAAGCACAAGCAGATCGGTGTCTTCTACGAGGACAACGTCATTCTTGGTTTTGGCTAAATTGACAGCTGTTTTGACTATCAGACGGTCAGCATCGGATTGTACATGGTTCACTATGAATCCATTTTCTTCCAATCGGGAGCCTAAAAGAGCCACAAATCTCTACTTGTTGGAAGTGTTGCCTAAAAATGTATATTGGGTTGTTAACGCCTTTATTTCCAGATTCACCAACATATTGACGGACAATACTTTCGACCTTTGTCTCATGTGCTTATGTCCTTGGTTGTGTATTCGGTGTAACCATCGAAGACTCACTGAACTCTCTGTTATAATTTGCCTTGATGTATGACGTGTAACTGTCACAAACCTCACTGAATGTTCCCGGCCGAGGCCAGTGCGCTAATTGCAGCAAATCTCCTCTGTCACCAACTGAACCATTGCAAATAACTTACATCACTTCCATTGTTTATGACGATTGTTAGAATACAGTGCACAAACACAATACAATGCACACAAAAACACACGGTTTACACATACACATTGCTTTTACGATCCAAAACAGCAGAACAAAGCAGAGTGACGTGGCCACTGCATTCAGAGTGACGTGACCACTGCATTGTTAAACGTAAGTACACTGAAAGCTGGTGCTGACAACTGTTACTGCTGCTGCCATGCCGGCAAACAGAACTAACCTTTCTATTCCTGTCACAACTTGAATTGCGACGATCATCCTGTACTGGTGCTGAGAACCGCAGTTAGGACCTTTGTTACCTGGGACAGACTAAAACAGAATAGAAAATCTCCACATATTGTAATGTTTTTATATTTGAGTTTTTCATATGAAATAATGTTTATAAGCATTATGAAAACATGTGTCCTTTGATTAATTAAGGTTGAATAAAATTGACAAAAATATTTAAAATTGATGTTTATTGTCTTAGTTCCATGTGTTATACCTTATTCACAACATCACATGTGGTAGTTTCTAACTTGATGATTTAATCAATTTTTAGATAATAACAATATGCCCACTTTCAGCCTATCTACAGGTTTGGGAGTGCTACAGTTCTTAAACTGCAGACAAGTTATTTATTTCACTTTTAGTTTTAGACTTTAATATGTGTTGTTGTTTTTTTATATCCTCTAATTAAAAATACAGAATCTATTTAGATACATTAGAAATAACAATAATATTTTTTGCAAAAAGTTAATTAATCTTCACTGATTAGTTACACTTCATCATTGGTTTAAGTCATCTCATAAACACAATCACTCAGATTATACTAAACAGTTGATGGAATAAAATACGAGCCAATATTCAAATATGGTAACAACATTCAAGAATAAAATATACCACTGTTACTTGCTTTTAATTTTGTGTCACTGGATCACTACAGGACCATTCTTAAATTTGTAAAACATAATAAACAATTTGTTATTGGTTAAAACTCAAAAGAATATTTAAAATGTAGATAATATTCCAGGTTCAATAAATATTTATGGAAATCTAAATACATTTAATTATAACTTGATTTATGCAGTGGGGAAACTTTTTTTTTACCCATCACTCACCAGAAGCTAGGTCACTTCGTTTTATGGTATTCATATATTTAGTCATGTGATCTGCATCACTTTATTTTGATATATATATAAAATACTAATATGATAGTAAAATTTTATTAGCTTTGATCACACAAAAAAAGTTTGGATTTTCTAAATTCTTCTCTCTTCTGTGTTATTACTATGAATAGACTTGCCGCCATTGTCTCGTCTGATTTGCTGGACTAAGGCAAGCTCAGCCTAAATATTGTGACTCTTTTCACACAAATATGGGTACTCTCCTATAAACTTGTAAATAACCTCATTCCTACCATATTAGTATACCTATATGAAAAACCTGAACCGCACAAAAAAATCACTAAATACACACACACACACACACACACACCAATTTTCTTATGAGTGGACATATGACAGCTAGAAAGATCTACTAGGGCTATTTTCATGTATTCATACATCCGGTAATGTGGTCTGTAACTATCACTTTTGATAGCTATTATTAATAACTATAAAATACTAATAATACAGTGAAATGTTATAATTGTTGACCAAATTGAATATGTTGGTATTTTCTAAAAGGTTCATCCGTGGTCAAAACAAGGTTGGAGAACATGTTGTTTTACTAATATTCATGTTATATGACATGTTATATGACATGCATGTATCCTAATTTGTGTTTGTTGACCAGGTGAGAGTATTTACATTCTTGACTGGGAAACTGAATCGTGTTTTTGACGAAACTCTCCAGAGGTTCTCAGAGCTTCAACAAGTTAAACAACAGCTTCCTAACATGGAGTTTGGTCGCAGGTATGTTACATTGCCAATTAGCTTTATCGGATACTATGAGGAATACTTTATTAACTCATAAATAAAACAAACAAAATTGGTTCAAAAAAAACTTTAAACTTGTGATTTCATGAATATTTGAATAAATAAATATATAAACATTTACGATGAGTATTTAGTATTATCGAATTTTGAGGGAATTTCAAGGTTCAAGGATTAAAAAATTGTTCATATTAAAACTAAAAAAAAATATGCTGATATGATAGAATAATATTCTGTTTTTATTTTAACATACTTTTTGGACATAGTTAACTATACCTATAATTTACCACTTAGCCAATTGTGAATGATACACTTTTATTTTATTTGGTTAGTTTAATTTTAGTTTTGTTCAAAATTATATCAAAAACCTCTCAATTTTGATTCTATCAGTATTTTTGAAAGCAACCTAATGTTGAAAGGAGGAGGGGTAGTAGTGGCAATAGATTATACCCCTTGTTTTCTGGAGTGACAGACATAAGAAGATGGAGGAGATACAAGTGGAGTGACAGACATAAGAAGGTGGAGGTGATACAAGTGGAGTGACAGACATAAGAAGGTGGAGGTGATACAAGTGGAGTGACAGACATAAGAAAAAGACAAGTTTGAGAAAGACATAGAAAGGCATATGGGAAACAAGTGTCTGAATACAAAAGTAGGAAAAGAGAGAGAAAGGTGGGTTGAAGCGGAATTAGGAAGGAAGGAAGGAGACAGAGAAACAAGGAGGGTAGACATAAAGAGATGGGAATGTAGGAGAAAGATAGTAAGACAAGGCAGAAGAATAAGAGTGTGGAAAACTCTCTGCTTCAAGCCACTTCAGCGACTAGAAAGTGTAAACTATGAAATATATGTTCATACACTCGACCTGTGGCAGGGTTACCTTGCTTTTGTGTTCTATCTGATCAATTTCTACTCCAACATCATCTAGATATTTAACAACAATCTTGCTCACTGCTATATTTCTATACACACTGAAATATCTTGATACTTTTTTTTATGAATTTAGCACACATTAAAAGGAATATCAAACATTGTTTTTTCACCAGCCCCCACTCCCCCACTCCCCCCACTTTTTTTCTTGCCTGAGATTGCTAGTAAAACTAGTACCAACTGTACAGTTACACTTTTCTTATTATTATTATTTTTATAATAAATCCATTTCCAGTCTAGTAAATATATTTCCTCCAACCAAAGACCATTGTGTTTTATCTATCTATTATGACAGTCATAATGTGACCATTTAAGGAAATTTAAGGAAAACCACTCTTAGCTTTTTGAGATTGTAAACACCCTATCCAACCTTTTTTTTAAACTGGCCTAGAGTGAACGATACCAGGGCATACAGCAATGTCCAAAGTTATTACCATGCTCGGTAAACTTGGGTAGACACGATCACTGACCTCGGGACTGCCAGGTGTCATAGGACCTATGTAACACAGGTATACATACTATCAGGGGTCGATAAATGAAATAAGTACTCATACCTTCTGTGAAATTTGATGTTATTGAAAAACAGCTATCATATAGTTGAAATTAATGACAGTAAATTGAAACATAATACAACAATAAAATTCAGTGAACAAAAGATTGGCCTATATACATATTTTATGGCTATTCTCCATGACGACAGATACCGGTAGTAGTAGTTTATGTAAGAATATAAAGAATACAAATTGATTATTTAAATAAAATTTAGATTAATTTCAGGTGAATAATCATTAATTAATTATAAAGGTTTATTACTGGAAGGTATTGAAAGTCTTTCAAAAACAAGTAAAGTATTATTTAGACAAATTAATTTGCAGTGTCAGAGATGGATCCAAAAGGGATGCTTATAAAAATCAATATTGATTCCCTTTTGTTAATTTACAGTAAGTTTATTAACTACATGATAATTAGCCCTTTATATTTATACTCCTTTCAATATTGGAGAAATTTTCGCTAAGATGAGTTCTTTATTCACACATGAATGTCAAGTTATCCTCTCTCCACCAAAGTTGATAAGTTAAAAATGATAAATTGTCGTTTGGATTCTGCCGTAATGGTTGAAAATAAGCAAATTAAAAATGTTTACCGAAATAGTTGTTAATACCTCAACAGGCTCACCAAAGAAAATACACTTAGGACTTTCCAAAACATGTCATTCTTCAATTTTGATGTTTCTAGTCCTGGACTCGAGAATATAACTTGGTTTCAATTGACTTTTTTCTCCCAGAATTATTTAGATCAACATTCTTTAAACAGATTTTGTAAGAGAGCTTTCCATTGAATTCTGGGATTGTCTTCCCCTATTCAAATAGTCATAGATACAATATTAACTAACCTACCTATAATTTTACATTTATAAAGACTGAAAAGTTCTTTAAAATAACTTAAATATAACAAATCATATTACAATATTTATATATTTACTGAACGAGAGAGATCGTATATAAACATAAATTATTGTCAACAGAACTGACCTAACTCAATGCCTACTAGCTAGTTGTGGTTTCATTCGTGTTATAACAACTCTATGAAAGCCGTGGATATTTACAAGAACATCGTGATCTCCTCGACCAGTTAGTAAAAAGAATTATGTTAGTAAGAATATTAAAACTCAAAACATTCATGACCCAAAGTCATAACTATTAAAATAATCACATTTAAAGATAAAAAACAAACCCTTTAATTAAATAAAAATATTAAATAGTTTCCCTTGTCATGTAAGCTACTCAAGCTGCTCTTGGCGGCCTTTCGGTGAAACAATCCATCTTCCGTATCAGATTGAGTTATTGTTTCACGATGTGTATTGCCTGGACGGCCAGTATTGTATTATCGTCGGGTTTGTTACAAGGTACTGTGTTATATTGGGAGGAATGTACAGGGAATAGGGAAACAAACAAACACAATAAAACTTTTACATTGAAAATGAGGCTTAGCTCACACTTTACACTGCCGCCACAGAACAAAGAGATAATGGCTGCCTCTCAATAAAACTAATCATTATCGGCCCAATCCTCCAACCTAGGTTTCATTTTATAGGAACTCATCAGTAGGGAGTGCAAAACGCAACTTCCTAAAATAAGAAATCTCAAAAGTGAGAAAATTAAACATTGAAAGAAGGGTAGAAGGGTGTGATGTTACTAAATTAGTTTAGTTTGATAGGTTCTCTTAGCATAGCCTGCGATACTATTTATTTAACATGACATCATTACATTTAGACTTCACAACTTCCCATGTCATGGATTACAGGTATCACAGCACTCCTCAAGGTATTAAAGTTAAGGTCCAATCACTGAACATTACAAAGGGCAAGGTCTACACACTTACCAGGAAACTGTAGGCCTCAAAGTTCACAATCAAAACACAACAAAACATAATTGTGTAATTTTTGTGGTACACTAATCCATTCTTCAGTAAAAGAGAGTTGATTATAGTCACTTAGATACTGATGTTACCTGTTTCTTGAAATGGTATGATACACCACACACACTTTCTCTCACTTTTATCTTAAAAATACATTTACTATAAACTCATATAAGATTTGTGAATCAAAATAATACATTGTTGTAGAAACCATACGCCAAAGATCATAAATTAAATAATATACACTGTTACTTACCACCACTCTATACCATTAGGAACTACAGAAAAATCGAGAAAAGAGAAACATCTTTGTCCACCAAAGAGCATAAGAATCAAATTCATTTTCAAAGACCTGAATTAAAAAGTATTTATATTTGCTTATAGCTCAGAAATTATTGATTCTATAAAAATATATTTCAAACTAAAGATTTTTATCTTTAATGGAACATTAATAAGTTGTTATTTTTATCACAAAACTTGCAGAGAAATCGTAAAAATTGGGAAATCCAAACATGTAACGTACCCTCAAAGTAATTTTCATGAGAAAATGAGAAAGCCATCTTGTTTATATTAAATAATAAACTGTGTCTAGATATTAAATTCAATCAGAATTTTTATACTGAACTTTGAGAAAAACAATTTTTTGTATCTTTTTGCCATTCAGTAAACTACCCTTCATTCTAGAGTTTTATATAATTCCAAAAACCCCTGGGGGGGGACTTTATTAAAACCACAGATACCAAGTTTTAGCCTAATTGGTAAAATAGTTTCTGTTCTAGCCTAAGGTACAGATAGACAGCATTACGAAAAACACTTTTTTGGTTTCAGTGTCAATGTCAAATGTCAACATTTATCAAAATCTTGAGTTCGATTTTTTTGAAAATCACAATTATTCTTCTCCGAGGTGTTGAGAGAAAGTAAAAAGGTTTAGACTTGGATTCAGCAGTTCCCTGTTTAAACTTGTTTCTCTATTCTTGATAGATGGATAGAATGTTGAATTTGTATTATATTTAATTATATAATTAAATTATATTATCTGTTATTGTGTATTTAGAAATAACTGACTGGTGGGAGTAGGACAGCTTAGAAGAAAAGTAGAGAATGTTATCTAAGGTTGAGACCAGGGGGGTACCATGATTTGGTTATATATTGGCGAGAGAGTTCCCATCTATGAAGTCGGGAAGCATTGCAACTCTTGGGGAGGGCTCGTATAACTCTAATATTATAGCGTGAGTCAGTATCTGAATGATGTGTTTGGGCATGAAGTGCTACTGGTTTGTCGGGTTGTTGTGGCTTCTGTCAAAACGGTGATCTGTTGTCCGAGTGTTCCTGTGGTGAGGCTGATGTATTCAGTAATACAGTAGCTACATTGTAGCTGGTGTATGTGATTGTTTGTGTAGCAGTCATAGTGGCCTTTCATGGGGTATTTCATTTGTGTGAAGGTTGGTGAATCCAGCAGGTACTGCATCTCGGTTTGTTGCAGGGGCCTGATGTTGTTTGTGGCCGCGTCGGGCAATTTGGGGTGAACCAGAATGTTTCGAAGATTAGGGGAGTGTTTTAATGGGTTTCTTAGAGCACTGGTGAGAATATTTTGTTTAAGAGGTGATGAGGTTAGGATAAATCTTTGTGTAGGCCTTGCCCGCCTATCTTCCTTTCAATGTTTAATTCAAAACAGCTGTTTGGCGCCATTTTTTTTTTGTTGTTGTTGTTTCCAAAAGTGAGAAGATGAAATTGTTAATGAACGATAGAACACTTAGATAGGAACAAGTAAACATGTTTTAGAAAATACTAAATAGCAATTTAAACTAAATTATCGATATTTGTTTGCACTGCGAATTTAGTTTAGTAGTAAATTAATTGTTTGAGACCAGATTGTTTGTTTTGTTCTAAATAATCAGTAACCATTATATATATTTATAGATTTTTAAAATCTTGGATATAAAGTGTTTTAAAATCCTTGAATCTCAAGTATCCTCAAATATCCTCAAGAATCCTTTACACCAATAGTAGGTTCATACAAAACAAAGTAGGCCTCCTACACTTAAGATATTTCTAAGATTCAAACCAGAATTTGTGGGTAAAATTAAGATTTGTAAGAATTTAGGCATTTGCTGGATTGACATAACTGCTAAATGTATTTAAGAAATTTGATTAAGTCTATTCAAATGGTATAAAATAAAGTACAAATAAAAGTTAAACTAATTCACTCATATAGTTATTGATTATTTTTATTATAAAATACCTAAGACACTTATTTGAACACACACACATATATATTTATATAGATGTGTGTGTGTGTTTGAAATAAGATATTTTAATACATATATATATTAAAATATATGTATATATATATATATACACATATATTTATATATATATATACACATATATTTATACACATATATTTATATATATATATATATATATATAATGTATTAAAATATCTGTACAAAATGAGTTTATATTGAAAGTTATTCTACTATTGCTGATAACTGGTTTCCATAGGTATTTATTTGATTACAAACAAGGGCAAGAGCCTTTGAATTCTAAATATTCTTGCATATAAATTATATAAACTTACCCAGATTTTTCACAAATTAATATTTGCTATTTCAATATTTTTAGAACCAAATTTCTGAATGTTTTTCCAGAATTTTGGGATCCTTTTTGTAAAAAGACTGGCTCTGACCATCATTATTCATACATAAACAAGGGTTATCCACAACTGCACCTTAGAGAAAATAACCCTCCATTAGTGAGGTCACAGGAAGGTCAAACTGAC